>VMDO01004599.1:32506-123149 GCA_007922755.1 Pedetes capensis | reverse complement strand
TAAACAGAACTGGAACCCAAGGACATATAGAAAAATACTACTAAGTAAAAGATAGAGAAGACTTAGATGGGAAACTTAGATGGGAAGGGTGGGAGGGGGGAAGCATAGGGGAGGGTAAGGGGTAACCTATATGAATAATGTTTATCAAAATGCATATATGGAAATGTCACAATGAAAAGCATGTCAAAATGAAACACATTAAGATGTACATTAAAAATTTCTAATAAAAAAAAGATTTAGCCCTATGTATTCTAGAGTGAAACCTCTACATTTCATTTTTAAAGATCACATTTTCCCTTTGTGTGAAGAATATATGATTGCTCTGGTACTTAGTGGATATGAATAGCTTTCCTTGTTTTTTTCAATACCATGCAGCAGTTTAAACTTCTTTGCTATTCAAAATACAGATGAGTTACTTCATTTTTGAAATTCCTACATGGAAATCAGTTTTAACAGCAAATTCATGCTGTTTTAAGGGGCTCAGGCTCTGAATCTGCTCTACATATGTAATGAATGATAGTGGTTATGATACTTACCTACATAGTAACACTATGACTTATTAGTATAAGAATTACATTAGTTAATATGTATAATACAATGCTTTGAAAAAAGCATGACACATAAATATCATGCATATATATTTTTAACCCAAACACAATGATCTTAAAGAGACAATGGTTTTCATTTTCTAGAGTCTAAGATTTTAAAGTCCATTATGTTTCTTGCCCTGGATGTCTTCCTGTTGACTATCTCCTACTATCAGGGCTGCAGAAACAAAAACTAGTGGGCCACATAGCTGAGTGAGATGCTTTTTCACTGGAAAGTAAGCCACCTGAAATAGACTGTAGTTCTTTTAAAATTTGTGCATTCATATGAGAAAAATCAATAAAATTAATTGATCACCATCATCATTGTTGTTGTTGTTAGGTGCCCTCAAGTTGGTGTCTGACTCATAGTGACCCCAAATACAACAGCTGAAACACTATTGTCAGTGCTTCTCTGCTCTTCATAGGGTTTTCAATGGCTGATTTTTGGGGGGAAGGGGAATGGGTTCCTGGGTCCTTTTCCCAAGCCTACAGCACCTAGTACTCCTAGGCAGTAGCCCATCCACGTCCTAATCAGGTCCTTCTCTGCTTAGCTTCTGAGACCTGATGGGATCGGACGCCACAGTTGTACAGCTGTAAGCTGATCATCACTGGAGAATCATAATATACTGAGTCAATATTTTGAAAATAACGGAAAAAAGTTGAAAGCTTCTTTTGCCTTTCCTGTGTGAACTATGCCAGTAAGTAAACAAATAATAGATAATGGAATTCTCTTTTTCTTACAGAATTAATAGAGGTAGGCACTCATCCTCAGTGCCATCTAATAACAATGAGAGAACGATAGAAGGTCAGGGAATAGAGAGAAGTGGACAGAGTCATTATGTACTTCTATTTGGAAGAACACACTATCAATGAAGTAGTCTTACCATTAACTATAATTCTCAAGAAATAGAGATAGAAGAACATGTAAATCTATACAAAGGGATTTAATTACTAACACACAGGATGAGAGAAAATCACCTGGTTGAATCTGCTGTTTCTTTAATAAATAAATGCAAGAAAAAAGTCAAAAGGAGATTTTTATTAAGGTTTTTTTAAATTATTAGTAAAATTTTTAGTTACCACACCAAGTAATGGTTTTCATTAAGATATTTTCATATATGCATACCACTGTCCATTGCTTGGATTGACTCACCCTTCACCCTTTCATGCTCCCTTCCTCTCCCTTAATGGTCTCTTTCCTCCCCTCAAAAGGGACTAAAAGAGATTTTGAAACATTGCAAAGTGTAGATCTTTTTCAAATCTTGACTCAAACTGTACAACCACTTTTATTATATTTATCAAAGAATCAGAAATTTGAGCAGTGGATATTTGATAATATTAAAGAGTTGCTGTCAAAATATAGAGGACAAAAAGGGTAAGAGATGAAGCTCAGTGGTAGAACACTTGCGTAGTATGTGCAAGGGCCTAGGTGAAATCCCCCAAGTACTGAAAAAAAAAAAAAAAAAAAAAAGAAAGAAAGAAAACTGAAAGTGAAGATTTATTATTAGTTTTCTTCTCAATTTTCTTACATATAGTAATGCTAAAATTACTATGTTTAATAATAGTCCTCCTTGTTTAATTTCGGTTAAAGGGATATGATATCTAAGTTTTGCTTTACACTAATGTAAAGCAGGGATGAGTAAATGGGAAAATGAGACAGGATTAGCCATGAGTTGATGGCACATGGAGAAATCAGGGTTTTGTTATATTTTGTTAATTTTGTGTGTGTTTTAAATTCTGTATAGTTTTAAAACTAGTTTTTTAAAATAAAAATTTAAAACTGCAAGTTTAACTGGAAGGCGTATATGACTTAATGAGTAAGAGATATGAAAGTACAGTTACATTATATATCCATGGATTCTATGTCTATGGATTCTATCCATGAGGAATTGAAAATATTCCAAGGTGGGCACTGTGTGCACACCTGCAATCTCAGCACTCAAGAGGCTAAGGAAGGAGGCTCTTGAGTTTGAGAATAGACCTGGACTATATAGTGGAACCTTGTCTCAAACACACAAAAAAAATTCCAAAATATTTACATCTGCACTTATTATTCCCTAAAAAATACAATGTAACAATTGTTTATGTAGTGCTTACATTGTTTTGGGCATAACAAGTAATATAGAAATGATTGAACTATATGAGAAATATGTATAGGTTATATGCAAGTTCTACACTGTTTTATGCAAGGGACTTGAATATCTGCAATTAATCTTCCATGGGTACCCAGAGTCCACTGTATTCGCTTGAGTATGATAGCAAGTTTGAATGTGCCTGAAAACTCTAAACTCACTTGAAAATTAGATAATAATATGGTTTATAACAAAAGGAAATACATTACATGGTCACTTTCTTCTTTAGATTTTGGAATTGTTGATGTAACTACTATAAATAGTTCTGCTACTTCGTATCAAGATGGCATACTAGTAAGTTTGATGGAATTCTTTTATAGTTATTTAAGAAATCTCAGCAAGCTAAGAAGTCCACTTTTCTAGAAAGACAATCCCTAACTTCTAAGTCATATTTATTTTTCTTAATAAAAAGGGAATTTTTAATTGGAGATTCAGAAATAACCATAGAAATTCTTAAGAAAGTCAAACACGTAGTATTAATATTTTACTATTATGGAATTGGAATATATTTTATAATTCAAGTATAACATTTAAGAGATTTCTGCCTATTATAGTATCAGATAGATTTGTAATTCTAACAGCTCATGTCAATTGTGTAATTGATTCGTTTTTTGTAATTTTAGTTCATATTTTCCTAAGTCTATCTTCATAGTACCCTGGCATCCAATCCCACCTGATTCCGGCAGCTAAGCAGAGCAGGGCCTGGTTAGTACTTGGATAGGAGATGGCCTGGGAATACCAGGTGCTATATGCCCTGGAGAAGGACCTGGCAATCCACTCCAGAAACAATCCGCCATTGAAAACCCTATGGATAGCAGAAAAGCACTGGCAATAGTGCCCGTTATGGCACAATGTTGAGGAGTGTTTCGTTCTCTTGTATCTAGGGTCCCTATGAGTTGTACCCTCCTCAACAGCAACCAACAATAACAACCACCTTCAATTTGAACATTTCAGAAAATTTTGGATTCATTATGCTAAGCATTTAACTGTTAAGTGTCACTATACTAAAGTCACTAGAAAGGTTTGTCAGTCATATAATTGAGGCACTTAAATAGGAAATAGGATATATTCAATTTGTAAATACAGTTTTAAATGTTTGAAGCTGTTTCAAAAACCTTCGCAAATAATATTAATTAAATGCTTTAACTTCCTATAAAATTGTTGCTGAATTTACTATATTTATGAATAAGTATTTATAGATAGAAATCAAATACTGAAGAAAAACCAAGCTGGGCATGGTGGCAAAGACCTGTAATCCTAGCACTTGGGAAGGTGACTCACTGGGATGTTGTGAACTCCAGGCCAGTCTGGACTACATAGCAAAGCCTTGTCTCAAAAACAAAAACAGAAACCAAAAAACAAATTTCAAATTTATAACTTTAATATTTAATGTGTTAATATAAAGAGCAAAGTAACCTTTTATTAGTGGTATATTGTTTAAGAAACTAAGTAAGCTTTTCTGTCCACAAAACAAAACAAAAAACAAAAACAAACAAAAACAGCATCCAATCCCCCCAAAAAAACAAACAACAACAAAAAAAAAAAAGAAAGAAAGAAAAAGAAAAAGAAAAAAGTGCTTAGTGCAATGAATAGAAGTGAATTTTGGGAGCTCTGATAGGAGTGACACACTCCTGAAATGTCACTTTCTCTGAGGCTGTCAGACAAGGCAAGGGCAGGGGCGGGAAGGGCTCCAGTATTAACATATTTCCTAGACGCTTCATCTCCTTGGTCCGGCATAATGGATGCCTCCCGCTCCGTGAGGACACCAGAGCCCATCAGGGCAGAGCAGATTAAAGCTCACACACTTCAAATTGGCGGCTTGCCGCAGCTTGCCAGAAGGCTAGAGTTCAGCGCAGCTTTAATAGAGAAGTCTACACGCCTTCTCCCCATCTCCCTCTCGCCTTCTCTTAAAACAAACTTGCATCTAGGCAGACCTCAGGCCACCGTGCTGGTCGCCACGCCTTGGAGCTGCAGCTCCGCGCGCGGTGCAGAGCACAGGGTAGGGACCGGCCAGGGTGAGAGCGCGGGGACCAGAGCTCCGGCCACTGCCCCACACCCGCCCCCAGGAGCCAAATGCGCTGTGCACAGCCAATTTTGTCAGCGACGACTGATTTATAAGGACGATTTACGTTCTGCAGAGTGTAATTATGTTCATAGTTAAGAATTAATCAGGTGAAGGAATTATGGAATAATCGTTCTTCGGACTTTAAAGGACAAACTAAATGGAGACCCACCAATGCAGCTGCAGAACCTGCCGGCTAGGAGTTCTTTGCCTCCTGGCTAGTTACAGGGTGAGGTTTCTTAGCTAGCTGCCTTCGTTTGTAAAAAGACCAAATGAGAAATCTTGCTGAGTTTCTCTAGAAGGATAATTCCTAGTAACTCAGGTTAAAAGGTGTGGAGAAGATTTTTTGTGAAAGAAAAACAATACAAAAAAAATTCATAGAGACAGGATTATCTCTGAATAAGGATTTGACTGCTGTTTCCTGTTCAATAGAATTACTAGCTGAACTGCTGTCAATTTCTCTTTAGAACAGTCAGCATTTCAGAAACATTTTCTTTATTGTTTTTGCTAATATGTTTCCCCTTCACTCCTATAGTGTGGGTTGAATGGTTTTCATTTTCAGAATTGTGTTCTTTTTAGATGTAGAGGTTTTTATTCTGATTTCATTTTATTTTACTTTTCTTTGTAGGCAGGTGATACATCAATTAATTTAGCTTATTTCTCAAAACGTTCCACTACCCTCCTCCCTATACATTTGTTTCAAAAGTGGCATCTCCGTTGGGACATAATAGACTATTTTGTATTATCTCTGAGGAGAATTTTTAAGAGTTCCATGAAAATTACCTTGCAGTCCAATCAAATATTCATTTAGCATTAAATTTTGAAGAAAAGTGGCTGTGATGGAAGCAAAGAATAGAAAGACTGGATGGGATTATGGCAGTCTGTGAAAACCATCATGTTTCCTTGACAAGTTACCATAAATTCCAATACTGTACTTAATAATTGAAAAGAAGGGACCATGTAATCCATAACTACAATAGCCTGTTTTGTTAGTCATTCAAGTACATACACACAGCTGAGAATAAGGTCTGAAGTGGTCTTGGATCTCATCTTTCTTTAGCTTTCTTCCTGGTTGCTTTGGCCCTTCACCAGTATTGCACTGCTCTTAGATGCTTCCATTCTCCCACCTTGGGATTGTGTTCTATGTCAGAGCTATAGAGACAGGCTGTTAGACAGCTCATTTCTTCTCTTCCCTCAAGGGCCCTGAATCTTTAATCCTCTTTTCATTAGCTACTTGTCAGTCCTTAATTTCCTACTAGCTAAGTCAGAAGTTAGATCCTGCTAGTAGAGGAAGGAAAGAATGAGGCAGTCTCAGGGAGCTGCCCTCAAGATGTGGCATTAGAATGTTCAGATTTTCCAAAATCAAATGAATATTCTTATAGATATCTTCTCTATTGTGTTAAAAAGATTATTTTAAGACAGGAAAGATGGAGAAAATTTTTCCAATGTGTAGGTGTGAATGAAAACAAACACAAAACATGGGATCTGAAGATAATGGATCATACAGGATATTTCTCCAAGTCAGCTGTTGGGGTCACAGTCTCATCTTTGGTTTCTCCCTATAAAGGGTAGAAAATCCATCACCAATGCTTGCTGTCTGCTCAACTGTAGAACTGGTTCTCTGCTTTGCATCTCTGCAGCTGCCATGTTTAACCCCAAACCTTACCCCACCACAAATCTTCCAGAGACCTCAGGGTTGGAGGGAGGTAAAAAGATGCTTCTTAGAGTCTGGACACCCAAAATCCATCTGTAACTCTTATTTAAGCAGAACTGTGAAGAATGGTTTCTGTCTCATTGCTCTTTCCCACTCAGATTACATAATCCAACATCAGTCTGTGTCTGATTTTGATTTTTCATGTCTCACTGTTGCTGTCTTCTGTGCAGACAGGCACCTGCTCCCTTACTAGCTGACATGTTGGGAGAAGGGGAAGAGCCCTTGACTGAAGCCAAGAGGACGATTCTGGTTCTGGCCCTGCTCCCTAGAATCCTGTTGGCCTCCAGTCTATCACTTGGCTCTTTGGACCTAGGTGTCTGTGGCCGCTTAGTGAGGGAATGGGACTGAGTCAGTCTCTCTGCAGAATGTGATGCTCCTGAGAAGGCAGCTGGGGAAACACTGTGTGCTCCTTCTTCTATTCTCAGGGACCTGCCATGCAAGTGGACGGCCAGTGACAAAGTCATCTTTAATACTGTGTTAACCACGGGCTTCCTCATCTACTTTGACTGGAGAACACCAGACCTTTTCTCTCCATCCTTCCCTCTCTTACTGCTGTCCTTTCTTTCCTTCTTTCCTTGCTTTCTTTTCCTTTTTAAAACACATGTTACTTAATGTAATGCAGAACCAACATTCTAAAGAAATTGCTGTAGAAAGTGAAGAACTGAATCAACCTTTTCTAGGTTGGTTCATTTGTTTTGCCTCTACTTGTATCTAGAGCTACTTAAAATGTCATAATACAAAACTCACACTATATTGTCCTAAGTATTTTTTAATTATTATATAATTATGTTTACTTGTTTCTTGGGTGCTAATAAACAAGATGCATTTTCTTTCTTTTTCTTTTTCTGTTTTGGTTTGTTTGTTTGTTTATTTATTTATTTATAATTTTAAACAGGATCTTCCTATGCAGCCTACACTGGCCTGGAACTCCCAATCTTCCTGTCTCAGCCTTCTGAGTGCCAGGATAACAGGCATGTGGTACCAGGTCCAGCTTAAAATAAGAGGTATTTTTAACCTGAATATTACCATACTTGTTTCTCATTCTTGGGAAGTTAAGTGATCTGTATTAAAAATAATCTAGAACAAATCCAGAATTTACCATTTACTCAACAATATTTTATATCTGCTACTCATACTCATTCATTCAAGTAACACAGAAGTTCTTAGCCTACATTTCTGCCTAAACTTCATAGGCTGGGGAATCTATCTCAAAACAACATTTTTAATTGCCATACAACCACATAACTAACAAAGCATATTTATTCAAATAAATTTATTAAAATATTTTAAAGCACATAATCTATATACTTCTTTATTAATTCACCAGATGACAAGATCTAAAAATAGAATCAATAGTTGCCATCATTTCAAAGTAATGACGAATGTAAATTTCTGTAATAATTATTACTGACAAATGGGATGGATAAGTAAAAAATTACAACAGCATTGTGTTTATTGCAGACTACACTTTCCAAAGATAGCCACAACAATGTGAGTGAAGATACCACCAAATGATCCCAGATACTAGCTTTCTGGTCAATCTTCACCTTGGAATCTTCCTGAGATAACATGTACCATGAAGAAAAGAGAAGCCATCTTCACTGTTCATAATGAAATGGTTGCTTTATGCCTCTAAGTTATAGAATGTTTGTGATGTGAATATAATAGCCATAAAAGTGCCATAATAAAGTATATAAAATTTCCACAAATCACTTTTACCTGCAGGTTTTTTGTTTGTTTGTTTTTTTGTTTTTGGTGGTACTGGGGTTTGAACCCAGGGCCTTGAGCTTGCATGCTTTGCAAGTGCTGGACCACTGAGCTACACCCCCAGCCCATTTTTTTTTCTTTTTTTTTTTTTTTTTTACTTTTCGAGACAGGGTCTTGCTAAATTACGCAGACTGCCTCTGGTCTCAAACTTGCGATCCTCCCACCTTTGCCTCCCCAGCTGCTGGGATTACAGGTGTGAGCCACCATGCCCAGCCCTACCTGCAGTTCTAATGCCAAGATTGTGAGATTCACAGAACAATGTTCTACTTTCTGGTTTGGGCAAATGAATGGTTACAATGAGGTGAAGAATAAAAGCCTAGATAGAATTTTGAGGTAACACAAGGTAGAACTATGAGGTTTATTTAGGAATATTTTGAAATGTAGACTCAGAAGAGAATGCTGGGTTAGATGTTAACAGTTGGGAACACCAGCATGTACACAGTGGTGAAAGCCACCAGCTTTGTGGATTTCATATTACCATGTAGACAGATTTGACTGCAGCCATAGCACTATGGCATCCCATCCATCAGATCTCGGAAGCTAAGCAGGGTTGGCCCTGGTTAGTACTTGGATGGGAGACCGCCTGAGAACACCAGGTGCTGTATGCTTGGGAGAAGCACCTGGCAGCCCATTTCCCTCTGGAAAAAAAAAATCAATCTGCCATTGAAAACCCTACGAATAGGAGAGAAGCACTCATAATTGCTGGGAGCCAAGACCATAAGTAACTTTTTACAAGATACTTTGATGAAAAGGTGCAGGGTGTGGTGAAAATAGCAAATGTTGAGCCACAGGACATCGTGACCTTTGAATAGAAATTACCATCTGAAAGCGGTTGTCAGGGTTACAGGAGGAGCTGAGGACTTCTGAAGAATCACCAGGCTCCTGTGACTTTCTTGCCCCTCCCCTCCCCCTCCATGTGTATTTAAGCTACAGCACAACATTAAAGACTTTGGAGCTTGATCAGACAGCCTGTCTTGCTCTCATCCTTCGTGTCTCTTGTCTCTCTCTCTCATTCATTCGCCCCTTACTCTAGGTCCCTGTTGAACAGCCCCGCGGGCCGGGGCACATAATAGTGTTTCACCTGTTGTATGTAGGGTTGCTATGAGTTGGACAACAACTCCATGGCATCTAACAACAACAACATAGACAGATTAAAGAGGGAAATTTGGAGGTAGTAAAACTTGGAGAACCAAAATGTGATGGATCTGGGAAATTGAGAAAGTAAGATGTGGTCAGTGTGAGAAAGAGATAATTGAAAGAAAGTGGTGCCTTTGAGATAAAAGAACATTTTTCAAGGTATGAATTGGTTTACCTTCACACCCTTTTTCTAGTGGGTCCTCATTCTAAGGATAACTTTTGTCCATGCCAATGGTTTATTGGCAGAACAAAAGAAAAAAAGATTGAGAATCACAGCCATGTTAAATTAAAATAAGTAAGACATAAAAACAATGTTGGGTCTGGCAATTAAGAGAAAATAACTGTAAATTGTCTACCTTGCCCTTCCATCTAAGAATATTCAGAGCATAGCTTAACTTTTTTCATGGCAATTTTGAAAACTTTATGAACACAGGATAATCAACCTTAGAATTAAATTATGCCTTCAGAGACTGTTATTGTAGGTCATGATGGTTTGGTTTTCAAAAACCTCCTTGTTCTTTGGCTCTGTGGTTCTGTGGTTGACTACTTAGTGGTTCTACGTGCTTCTCTCTCAGGGGCTATTGTGGCTTGTGGTCTTCCTCAAGCTATGATTTTTTCCTACTTGGTGGTTTTACTCTCCTCCCTTTAGATAGTCCTTCCAGCTATCTAGGGCTGCTTCAAGTGCCCTGTTTTCTATCAGAACTGTTGCTTTTGTTTCTATTCTGTGTAACTAATGTATTAGTTTTCCATGTCTGTTGTAATAAATTACCACAAACTTCATGGCTTAAAATAACACAAATGCATGAATTTATAGTTCTGAAAATGAGAAGTTTGCAGGGAATCTCATGAGCTAAACTTAGGTGTTTGTAGGAATGTGTTCTTTTCTGGGTGTACTAGGGGAGGATTTGTTCCTTCTCCCTTACACCTTCTAGAGCCAACCCACATTTCTAGGTTCCTCATCATTTACCTGCATCTTCAAAGCCAGCAATACTAGCTTTCATGTTGCTGTCCTTTAGTTTTCTCTCTTCTGCCTCGATGTATCACTTCCACATGGTAATGACATCAGACCCACTCAGTTAATCTAGGATAATCTGTATTTCTTAAAGTTAGCTAATTAGCAACATCACTTTCATCTATATAACGTTAATTCTTCTTTGTCCAGTAATGTAGTTTTATTCACAGGTGAGAAGGATTAAGATATGGGCATCTTATTTATTTATTTATTTTTATTTATTTATTTTTTTGTGGTACTGGGGGTTGAACCCAGGGCCTTGCGCCTGCATGCTCTGTAAGTGCTAGACCACTGAGCTGCACCCCCAGCCCCCCTTTTTTTTTCACTTTTTGAGACAGGGTCTTGCTAAGTTATGCAGACTGCCTCTGGTCTCAAACTTGCGATCCTCCTGCTTCCGCCTCCCAAACCGCTGGGATTATAGGTGTGTGCCACCATGCCCAACTAGATATGGGCATCTTTGAGAGACCATTATTCTGCCCATGCCACCTACATTTCTTAAAGTTAGCTAATTAGCAACATCACTTTCATTTATATAACGTTAATTCTTCTTTGTCCAGTAACACCAACATTTCCAAGAAAAATAAAATTACTAAATACAGAGTATAAAATTATCTAAAATTATTCAAATGCATTGTGTATTTCAGAAGACTGTAATCTTTGCCTCAGCTATTTTTACTAGTATTTGGTGGCATGTTTTCTTCAAACTTAAATTCTTTACTGAAAGGTTAATTTGCTGAAACCTAACCTTAATATCTGAGAGACAAATATCAGTTTTTATAGTGGATCAATTTGTGAACAATAATCTACACATTCAAATAATACAAAGATGACTTAAAATATCCCACCAGTGGATAACAAACTAATGGTAGATCTCAGTGCTCCTGAGAATCTCTATAATCTCTACTTTTTGGCAGTTTGAAATAGATTCCAATCATAAGGTTCTAAGGTTCTGGGAGCTTCAGGGTGAATCGAAATTAGCATCCACTTTCCCAGAGAAGCAGACATCAATAAGGATCTTGTTTTTTGCTAATTCTGCCCTAAGGTTGAGGCAGGAGTAGAGGAGTTAATAAATCTATCAAGTTGAATTGCACTGTAATCAGCTATTTAACTTTCTGTACTTCACTTGAGGACAGGAACTGTGAGTTGTTCAACTTTATTTCCCAATCTAGATATGAGTTCTAAGTAAGTTTCTGATTTGCTTAGGTCATGGGTATTATGGATTTTAACTGAGAGAGGATTGGTTGGGAAGGTCATAGAGTACACTGGGGTGAACTTTGAAGGGGTAGTTCCATAACAAACCAATTAACACAGACCTGAGACTAGATCTTAACTCTAGCTCACCTTGAGACACTGAGGTAATCTTGATAATGGTAAGAGTGTGGGTATGTGTGGATTAGATATGACTAAATCACATCATTTTTAATATAGACTGCATTGCATTGTGTAATGTGTTAGTTTTGAATCAGAGCAGAGTGTCAGGCATTTATTAGGCTGTGCCATCTTATTGTCTCTGTGCCTCAGGGCTGGCCTCAGGTGTGGCAGATCTGTTACATTTGATCTGAGCTCCAAGGAGGCTGAAGGCTCACAATGTCTGGTTTTCCTTTTCCTTTTTTTTTTTTTTCCTTCTCTTAAGAGTCAAAATTTTCATTATAAAGGCCTCCGTCCTGGCATTCACTTTTCTAGGTTTGCTCCTTTTTTTCTCATCTTACCCAGCACTTACCTGTTCTCCCAACAACTCTCCCCCTCCACACACACAGGAGTTTATGATTTGATAGAGGATTACTCCAGAACTAAGACTATTTCTAAGTATAAGAATGAGCGAGTATTGATTCTAGAAGGGTCCACCTAGGGTACTCCAGTGTCTGCTTTTTGCAGACCTCTACCACTCACCCCACTGTGCAGTGTCTGGAAGTTATAAGCCAAATTCTATGATCCCTAGAAATTATTAGTTTTATAGTATGATAAACTATTTTAAATATGTTGAGAAATAGCATATAATACAGATTAGGCATAAATATCCAACTTTAAGAACACAAAAACTTGAGAGATGTTTTGGCAGCCTTTGGGAGCCTGTAGATTCCTCCTCACTTTAGAGATACTTTTAGTTTGAGAGAATAGATCTAAATTTCTCAGGTCTTAGATGGAAACTAAATTGAGACACAGAATTAAAGCTCAAACATCTAGGCCAGCTTTTTCAAGGTCCCAATTGTGTTCTGGGGAGAATGCCCTTCCTGATCCCTATCATGATTAATGTGGTTTCTGAGGCATGAGATCTCATTATGACCCTGTGTTGTTATATTTAATTACAAATCTCATTATGGCCCTGGCCATAACACCACGCAGCCCTCCCTGCAAGTCACCTTTGCTGATCTGACTGCCTCAAGGTCCCTCTTTATGATTTACTCTAAATTGTTTTAGAACCATAGACTTTTCGAGCTGGAAGGGAGGTTAGAGATCAGGAAGTTCAATCCTCTCATTTTACAGATAAAATTACAAGGCCCCAAAGAAAATAAGTCATCTTCCAAAGGTCATTTAGTAGCTGTGGGACTGGAACTTGAGGCACATGATCCACCCAAGCCAGTCAAGCTTCTCTCTATACCAGACTATCCTGCCGAGTGACACATTATATACCACCATCTGTCCACTCACCTGTTGTGATTATGAGGTGCCATTGAGTCAGGTATAACTCATAGCAACCCTATGTACAACAGAACAAAACATTCCCTAACACCGTGCCATGCCTGGCACTATGTCAGTGCTTCTCTACTATTCACAGAGTTTTATATGGCTGATTGTTTTGGGAGTGTTTCTGGAGTGGGCTGCCATGTCCTTCTTCCATTTTTGTGGTGCTGGGGATCAAACTTAGGGCTTCAGAGAGCAGAGAGCAGCATTCTACCAGCTCCTGCTTTATTTGCTTAGCTTTATGTTATGTGTCTGTTTCATAACACACAGAGGTAATATTTTACTAACTTTTCAATACAAAATTAGTCACAAGATTAAATAAAACCTGCAAAATTCTTTGAGTTTAGAGGCAGAAAGTGCTTGATCAGATTATTCAGCTTTGTGGGCCTAGGTTTTAGGTGATACATGGTTGTAGGCTAACCTGCTCTCAATAATGAAAGCTATAAAGCTAACTAAATGTAAGAATTGTTAAATATAAACAAATCTGGACTTAGGAAAGGAGAGAACTTATTTGAGAAGACTTTTGCAATAGGAAGAGGAGAGCTATTGGCAGAAGCAGGGACCACTGCAACAAGTAGGAGAGTTATGATTTTAGGGAGAGTTCCTGGATTGTGAGCTCTCCAGGCATCTCATAGGTCCTGTTGAAAAGGTCTTTCTAATAAGGAGGCATAGCTGGGCACCATGCACACATGCCTGTAATCCCAGTGACTTGGGAGACTGAGGCGGGAGGATTGCAAGTTTGAGGCCAGAGGCAGCCTGCACAACTTAGCAAGACTTTGTCATAAAAAGTTTAAAAATGGGCTGAGGGTGCTCACCCTAGCATGTGCAGGACCCTGGGTTTAACCTTCTGGTACTGCTAAATAAATAAATAAATAAATAGGAAACGTAAATAAGCCTAGACAGAACTGGACGTGAGATCATGGAAGGAGCAGGAAGGGAGTTGGACAGTTGATCCAAGAATGATTTTCTTTGTGTTCAGCTGATCTTCTGGGTGGTGTTTGAAGAGGGGTTGGGCCATATTCCACTGCAGGTGAGTCACATTTAGGGACTGTATGCACAGGGGAAGCCTGGGTATTTGAATAAATCAGATTGTCAGATATTTTTTCCAGACTGGCCAGTAGGGACAAACAGTTCAGGTAATCATTTCAAAGACCAAGAATGAGAATTTGGAAGGTCTGTCTAATCTTGTGGTACATAAACAAGAAGGTCACCTATGAGAGTCTTTTCTAAGTCATATGGGAAAGGGGGTTTGTTTATTGCAAGCCATTTGGGAACGTGAAAGACAGGGCCTCTTCATGACCAGACCTCTTCTCCAGAAGCACAGGGCTCAAGTAAAGTTCAACATGTCAGTGCTTAGTAATAGCTGTATATATATTTTTTTCAGTAAAGCCTTCTCATATCATGACTGTGGCTTTCTTTTCCCCTACTTTTACACAGGGAAAGTTGTGGTGGTATCATTATATCTGAGAAAGTTAACTTACTAATTAGCACCTGACAGATCTGGCTTTGCTTTCTTAACGTGGGGCTAACCACCCACTTATTCCATGGAGACTTCAATAAGAGCATAAGGAGCCATCTGTACTTAATTTTGCTCTTTGTAGGCAATGAATCATGCTTAGAACTGAACGGAGTGGGTAGGATTTCAGGGTATGAGCTTTTGGTTCTGTGAAGTACACTGGGCCCTTGAATTGACTTAGAAATAGTCCAGCCATGAATAAAAATTTATAAGATCATCTGAGCCTTTTTGCAAGTGCTGTATATGAAGTCTATTTAATATACAGAGACAGAGTCCTTTTCAGCTAATTCTAGGGACAGGAAGGTGGATAGCCACAGTGTATCCAGTTGCCTAAAGATTCTTCACCAGCTAAGAGGGGAGACTTAAAGCTTTCCACTGTTTATAAACCCGCTCCAGAGAATTATCATGGAGAATTGCCAGCCATGTAAAAGACCATTTGCCATGATGCTAAAAAATCAAGAAAGAGGCAAAGTGACTGCTGGAGGTCAGAATATAAGACAGTCTGTTCCATCTTTAATCAAATCAGCCTTTTCTGTTGTTAAACCTCAAGGTCAGTAAGTAGTGTGCAAACTTATTGACTCAATTGAGGTGGGCAGCAAAGTTCAGCAGTA
Source organism: Pedetes capensis (assembly GCA_007922755.1). Taxonomy (NCBI): domain Eukaryota; kingdom Metazoa; phylum Chordata; class Mammalia; order Rodentia; family Pedetidae; genus Pedetes; species Pedetes capensis. Next base: position 107,929 of record VMDO01004599.1, on the reverse strand, counting down.
CCTGACTTTTTACTCCCACATTCATTGTAGAGAAAAGGCAATCTTAATAATTTTTTTACAAAGTACTGCTTGGATTTCCTTTTAAAATAATAAATCACTATAGCCAAAGATACAAATAATAAAAGCCAACCTTGTGCTGACACTGCACCTTTTGCACAGGGATCTCACATCACCTCTCCAAATTCCTGGACAGCACAGACGCACATGCTAACGCTTTTGGCAGGGCCTGTCTTACCTGGAAGGTAAGTAGGTCACTACCTATTTACAGGCCTGGTTTGAAGGTCCTTGAAATTACTCTTCCCAGGGCCTGCCTGAAATTCTATCAGTAGATTTCTTCTTTTCAAATCAATCTTGTCTAAAATGGAAAGTATCTTGGGGAAAGGAGAGAAATGAGAGAAAATAATCTATCACTAACCTACCTGAGGTTTGACTGTTTGCTAGTTAGGATTCTGGGTGCGTGGGGGCATTTTCTAGGCTAGATGAGAACTGATTGGCAAGGTAGGCTTGTCTTGTAAGTAATTCAAAATAATTAGGTGACTGTTCTTTCAGGGTCCCTCTGCCCTTTGTTTCTAACTATTTTTCAGAATTTATTTCTGTTCCCGGGGGAAGAGAAGTTTCTCTCCATTTACCTGAGGCTAACCTCTTCACCTGTACCATGAATCACTTAGTCTTATCTGAGACCTTTCTCCATCACTTGTTATATTGCTTCTTTATTCATTTAGTTTCTGCTTCTCCACTGAGTCTTTCTCTTCAACTTAGAAATTAATACATATGAGTCCTTCTTTAAACAACAAGTAAAACAATTACCCAATGCTTCTCATACAAATAAAAGCAAATTTCAAGTTCTTATCTCTGAGTTATTGTCCTCCTATCCTCACAGATAGTCTTCAGAAAACAGTGTCTGGCGGGGCTTGGGTTGAACTCAGTTGGTAGAGTGCTCTCTGTAGTTTCTGAGCCCGTGGGTTCAATCCCCAGCACCACAAAAGTGGGAGAAGGACTTGGCATCCCACTCTTCAAACAAAGAGCAGTTGAAAACCCTGTGAATAGCAGAGAAACACTGACAGACATAGTGCCGACATGGCACAGTGTCAGGGAGTTTTTATTCTGCTGTATGTAGGGTTGCTATGAGTGGGACCTGATTCGATGGTACCTAACAACAACAACGGGAGTGCTTTATGCTAAAACGTGTAAAAAACCTGACCAACCAAGGCTCAAATAGAGATTTATTCTTTGTACATAATAAAAAAATCTTGAGTTCAACCTTTCTGGTACTGGATACTGATGCTCTTAAGGATTAATATTCCTTTTTCATCTTACGATTTTTCATCTTTGGGTCTGTCACCTTGTAATGGTCATGGAGTGGCTACAGACTCAATATCACAACTTAATTCAAATAAAAAACAGAAGGATGAACTGTGTCCTTTCCCCTGCACATCTTGTCCCTGTGCACATAAAGTCCTCTCAGAGACTGTATTTGTCTAGGAGATAAGTATCTTTCTCTGATGACCCTTTGTATTTAAAGTTCTTGCCCATAAGTGGTGATCTCTACTTATGGAAAGGCTCGGAGAGTAGATATTTAATATATCTTATAATGTGGAGATGGTTACAGAAAGGGATTGAAATTGATTTCAGCTTGAGCAAATATCTACAACAGTATCTCAAGGTCCTCATCTCCCACTCACTTCTCAGCCACAAAATCTGTCTCTAGTATCCAGTGCTCTTGCATGTGCTATAGTTATCAGTATTCTTCCAAGGTTACAGCCAATACTCCTTAGCTTGTACTCTTTAAACTGTCTGTGGTGTTTTTGCTATGGTTGAGCCCTTGTTGAGCTCTGTCTTATTTCTTCTTTCCATGATTCTTGCTCCTTTTCTATGTGCTTATTTTTCCCTCCTTCTATCTACTAGTTACCTATTGGTTTCACAGGGTTGTCTTTTCTGCTCTCTCTTTACTTTCAACACAGTCTACACAAACTATCCCATATATGGCTGATGTTTCAACCTACACATTAATGATGCTTAAAATTTTGTTTTAATGTCAGATATCTCTCTTGTGATCCAGAACAAAGCATATAAGTTCCTACTTCTACACAGTATTAAATACATTTATTACAGTCTTTAGAAAATACTCTGGTTCCTGCATTTTACATCATTTTGGATCATAGCATGATTCCCATCATTATCCAAAGAAAACAAGAAAAGTGTAAGTAGGTTGGACTCTTTCTCATGCCATGGGAAAGTCTAAGGAGTATGTTGTCTACTGACCACCTGCTTCTCACATCTTTTTCTTTTTCTTTTTCTTTTTTCTTATACATCCTCACTTCTCCAGCTTTTGTTTAGGCTTTGTAATTTTTCCCCTGCATGACAGGCCTATGTTATTATTTAATTTCCTTCAAGTATTATAGTCTCTATTCTGTCCTGCACCTTCTCATCAACATTTCTCCCCAAACCTAACTTTAATCAGGGAACCTATTATATTAGTCAAGTTCTTTCCCCTATACCTGATTTATAAAGGACAGTCACCATGGAGTTTTCAAGAATGCAAGTATTCTCTGTTCTGTTATACTTCTTAATGCTTTAGTGTAAGAGTGTCTTTTAGATCTTCTTGTGAAATGTAGCTGGTGATAGCTATATAAGTTACACATAATAAATCTAGCCCTACATGTTTGTATCCTTAAGCCTTTGCATTCCTTCCTATGCCTTATTCCAGGGCAGACTAAGCTGAGTAAGAACAGGTCATCAGCAAGTCCAAGTTTCAGCTAACTAGTCAACTAAGCTCTTGTAGCTTCCTCCTACTTCTGAGCTAACACATTAAGTCCATAACCTCTAGTAAGTATAGATATATCATTATCTGCATATGCTAGTGAGATTTAGCATTAGCCTTTAAGGTCTTTGGTATAAGACCCATAGAATCTACTACCACACATATTCCCCAGGTTCATGCCAATGTGTGTAGCCAGATGCCTGTGGTGTTTTGGATGTGTGAGCTCTTTCCTCCTATATTATAACATGCATCTCTCCCCCTTTCAGCAGGCTGAGATTTTGTTATGGGATATGGGTCTAGCGATAGTGTGGGGAATTTATTTTGTGTGTGGGGGGCTCTTGAGGAGAATGGACAACCACTTTTAATGTATTTTACCTAGGTGGGGTCACCACTGAGTTTTCAAGCAGAGGAAGGCTAGCCTCCTCAGACATTATAGGGAAATCAGTTTCACTGACATGGGAGGCTCAAAGTGACTTGAGATGCAGTAATGTCTTTTGGGCACAATTAGATGTCACTCCCCAATGTGTCAGTCAACTTGTGGTGCTGTGGGGACTTGTATGTTGATATGTTGCTGAAAGCTATGCCACTAGTATTTCACATACCAGTAGGGCCACCCATGGTGGAGAGGTTTCAGTTGAGCTTCCAAACTAAGACACAGTAGGGAGAAGGATCTAGCAGCCCACTCTTGAAACAATTAGCCATTGAAAAGTATGAAAAGCAGAGAAGCACTATCAAATATAGTGCCATTAAATGATCCCCCTAGGCTGCAAGGTATTCAAGAAATGACTAGGTAGAGTTGCTTCCTCAAAATAGCGTCAATCTTAATGATTAGAATGGAGTAAAGCCCATGGGACCTCCATTTGCCAAGGTATCAATTACTCAAAATGAGAAGAAACATAGTGGTTGCAACATTGGACTCAAACATAAAAAGATCATGTGCATGGCACAGTGTTGGGTAGTGTTTCATTCTGTTATACTTAGGGTTGCTGTGAGTCAGGTCTGACTTGACAGCACCCAATAACAACAGATGTCAGTAGTCAAAATTTCAGGGTCCCATGCTTTCAGAATCAATATCCTGTCATTCACATAAGAAACTCATGAGACAATGAACTCAAATGTTATTGTAAATAATAATTTGAGAATCCTGCATAATTAAATGTTAAATTTGATGTTCAGTAATATCCATCAATAGCTACAATAAAAAAGTTTCTAGTTCTCAAATCAAATCTTGATTTGAGCTGAAAGTTAAAAGATCTGGACTCATCATTTTCTCTCCATAAGCACTCCAGTGCACTCAGAAGAATCCATTCTATACACCAGTCTGTAGTAATCCTTGGATTACTTTCTTAAAGGTCAAGTGCTAAAATTTGTGGCTTCTCCAGGCTTATGCCTCAGTTGGCGTCACATCACAGTCAACCGAGTGTGACATATTGTTTGTGATGCCACTACACATGGATTAGTAGCATCCATTTCCTATTGCCAAGGAGCTTAGCACTCAGCTCAAGCCCAGAGGCATGACCAAACCAAGTCCCAAATCCCATTTTGTGGGTCTATGTCATGGGATCTTTCCCATTTCCAATTCTGAATCCATTAGGATCTAATCTGGATACATGTTGTTGTTGTTGTTAGGTGCCGTCGAGTCGGTATCCAACTCATAGCGACCCTCTGTACAACAGGGGAAACACTATTGTCGGTGCTTCTCTGCTGTTCATAGGGTTTTCAATGGCAGATTGACTTTTGGGAGGGGGTTGCCAGGTCCTTCTCCCAAGCCTACAGCTTCTGGTGTTCCCAGGCGGTCTCCCATCCAGGTACTAACCAGGCCCGACCCTGCTTAACTTCCGAGATCTGATGGGATCGGATGCCACAGGGCTATGGCTGCAGGCAATCTGGATACATAAGCATGCAGTAATTTGAACAGAAAAAGTTTCCATGAAAATAATTATTATTTATAACAAAGGATTTTAGAATAACAGATGTAGAGAAGACAGAAAGTAACCATTTTCCAAATGACTGAAGTCCAGCAAATCTGGATGAGCCCACCCTGATCAGGATCATATCCAGACTTCAATGGAAAGGATGTGAACATGGGCCATTTCTTGGCAGAGAAGTTTGCTGAGGTTTTGAATTGGGAGGACTCTATTGAAAGCCATTCTCTGAAATGCTAAGAATTCTGCCATAAAATGTATACCAGAATCTGGATGGAGAACCTTTTCTTTATTTATGAACCCTCTGCCTCCTTCTACCAATGACACCTTCTATCATGCCAGCTGGCAATGGAGAGATGTTCCAGCATTAGAGGCTGGATGAGGAAGAATAGATTTGGAGCAGAGGAACAATAGAGCTGACAGTGGTATACCTGGACCTTCTTCCTTAATATGATTTTCAGAAATCTTTTTGTTAAGTGCTGTGGAGTCAGGTCTGACTCATAGCAACCCTATGTACAACAGAAAGAAACACTCGCAGACACTGCCTGTGCCATGCCTGGTTCTATGTCAGTACTTCTCTACTGTTCAGCGGGTTTTCAATGGCTGATTATTTTGGGATTGTCTCAGGAGTGGGTTGTCAGGGGCTTCTCCTGTTTTTGTGGTTCTTGGGATAGAATGTGGAGCCGAAGAGAGTGCAGAGGGGCACTCTGCCAACTGAATTAAACCCTGGCCTTCAGAAACGTTAAAGGACATGCACAAGGTGACCTTTCTTGTATATGCCACTTTATCACTCAGCCATGATGATATTTTTGGACTCTTTCTAAATGCCACATTCTTTCTTCCACATCTCTTTACATAGGTTTGGCTCAATCTCTTTCTTCCCACATTGCCAAGCTGGTCATCTCTTATATATCCTGTTAGGATCTGCTCAAGGAACATGTTTTCAATGAGACATTTCAATAAGTGCTGAGTAATTGTAGACTGGATAACCCCACATCATCCTGAAACTGGACTGAATACCCCACTTCTAGGCTGCCCTACAGGTTCCCATAGCAAGGAAATAATCAAATTGTATAATGGCTAGTTTTCTTTCTCTCTCTTACAATAACTTAAACTCACTAAAGGCAAGTACTAGATCTTGCTCATTTTTGTAGACACACAGAGTCTGGGACATGAATTGATACAAAGTAACTGTAAAAAGTAACATTTTACAGTGTTATTACTAGTTTCAAAGGAAAACATAAAAGTATTGATGTAAAGAATCATGTTTCCTTACAGAAGATAAAATCTAAAAAAGGATGACTTATTTGCTTTCTAATCAAAGATTGGGCTGGGATTTAGTTTAGTTGGTAGAGCGCTGAGCTGCAGTCTCTGAGGACCTGAGTTCAATTCCCAGCACTGCAAAAATGGGAGAAGGACCTGGCAACCCACTCCCAAGGCAATCCCGAAACAGTCGGCCATTGAAAACCCTATGAGGGTCGCTATGAGTAGAACTCGACTTGACAGCACCTAACAACAACAACAACAACAACAATCAAAGATTAATTTGCCCTTGCTGACTTGATGTGTGGATTTTAAGATGTCAGAAACTATTTTTAAAAATAAATAATGAAAGTCACTTTGGGGATCTAAAAGTAGTTTTTTTTTTTTTTTTTTTTTTTAGCTGTGGGCATTAGTGATGTAAAATTTTATTTTAGTTAATCTTTATGATGATAGAATGCACGATGCTTAGAAGAACTACTTTGTTTAACTAAGAAACATCCAAGACCTTTTTCACATGAATCTTTTTCCATTTCTTCATTTTTCTTTTCTTTTTAAAAATGGTTTCACACTGATGTTATATTTATAGAAAATTTGGAGAGAAAAAGAATTAGGGCATCATTCAGACAATTGGATGCATAATTTCTGAAGGTACAATTCTGAACTTCTTACATAATTCTCACTAGTGTGTGGGATTTTCAAGTATATTGAGGACATGGTGGAGAGAAGATAACGTAGCAGTAACTGCCAAGTTCATAGTTAGTATTTATTTAACTATTGAGAAGCTACAAATGAACTTCAGAGAATAGCCCAACCATCCTGGGTGAATTGCTAGGTCAATCAACACATGGAATGTTTAGTGCCTAGGCAAAGGTTTTAGGTCATAAGAATTTTTATAGAAGCTTATAAGATTGTGTGGGGTCCCAGTACAAATAGCACATACTTGAAAAATATGTTCTGCCTTTCTCCTTTTAGGAAGAAAGACCATGCAAAAAAATACCATGTCTGGTGAAATACCTTATTATTTAAATGGTTGTGAAAGGAGTAGAAATTCTGCATAATTTAGTTTAGGAAAGTTTTCTAAGTCTGTAGTTCATTTTATCATCTTTTACAGAATTCCAGATGATGAGATATTTGGTAACTATTTAGAACGATATAAATAGTACTAGTTATTCTTAACCCGGAAGTGAAGCAAATGATAATAAACTGTTTTGAATATTATGTGTCTTGGCCAAAAGCAAGGTGGTGAAAATACTCTCTGCTCTCATGCTTTACAGCTAATAACTTGTAAAAGGAGAGCAATGTGAACTCAATTTCTATTTATTTTATATGTGATGGCTTAATAAGAGAGAAATTCCAGCTTTGCAACCATCTGTGCTATTCCTTCTGTAGTCTTGCCCAAATGTTGGCTGCAAGCATCCTTCAGGTTTGGAAATGTTACTGTTGTTATTTCCTTTCGTGGCCTTTTTTTTTTTTTTTTGTCTGAAGAATTATAACAGGGTACCAAATTCTCAAAAGCAGAACCATGTAGGAGTAGGATGAAATAGAAGACAGTATTCTGCTTCACATTTTCCCACCCTTACCCATACCAAAAAGAAAGTCTTGAAAATAAATAATCAAAAATGCTACTTACCTTTGATTTGGTGTTGTGTGGACAGCTAGGTTTTCTTCCATGTTGTACCTGGTTTAGGGAGTTTTTTCTGTCCTTATATTCTTTTCTAATTTCTGCTGGCATTCAAAATGTCTCTTTCTTTCTGCCTCTAGGCCTCTTTACTCCCTGAGGCTTTGTGTGTGTGTGTGTGTGTGTGTGTGTGTGTGTGTGTGTGTGCTTTTCCAAGTCTGCATTATTTCCCTGGCTCCTTTTCCCCATCTCTAATCCTTGAGAACCATGATAACCACTAACAGTTTTCAAAGTTAGTGAAATTCGTCTCTGCTGGGGAAGAACCTTATGTATTTTTACCTCCTTAGTTTGCTATCTGGAAGGAAGAGGCTGGAGAGAAGGGATGGGTGGGAGTCACAAAAACAATGTCAGTATCTGTTGAACCCTCACATAAGATTAGTAGTGTTTTAAGAGCTCTATAGGTAAGAGCTCATTTAAACAACACATAAGTCTTTGGGGGTGCAATTACAATGCTCTTCCTGTTGCATCCATTATGAAACTGAGACACAGAGATCTTGAGTAACTTGCCCAAATCTAGGACTCTTTGGAGTTAAGGTTCAAGCACAGGATATGTGGTTTCTGAGCCTGCTTTCTTAACCATGAGGCTATAGAATTAATATTTAACATGTTATATTCTTCTGAGCCAATTTTCTTTTCTCCTCTTCGCATTTGCTGTTGAAACTGTCTTAAGCAGTTACTGCTTATGGCAAGAAAAAAGCAATGACCAGACTGAAACTCTCTGAGTGTGTCGTCGTGTTGACACTGTCAGAAAGAACACATATGCCTCTGTAAGTGATACAGACTTTGACTGCATCCTGCAGTCCAATTAGCTCTACCAAATTAAATGAGTATAATTTGTACTTGGAACCAGCCTCCTTTTCTCTGGTCTCATGGCCTGACTGCTCTGTATAATATGTATGGTTTAAACTGACCATGGTGAATCTGAGGTCTGCAAAGACAGATAACCCATGATATCAGAATATCTTCATATCTGTTAGAGGCTCTTAATGGCAGCAACCCAAGAGAGCCTCCCCTTTTTAACCATGAATTATTCTTACTGTCTTTTTCTCATCAGGTAATTATGTTCATTGCTCTACTACTTTTAAATACATTGTTGTTGTTGTTGTTACATGCCGTTGAATTGGTGTTCGACGTATAGACCCTGCATACAACAGGCAAAACACTATTGTGCTTCTCTACTGTTCATAGAGTTCTCAATGGCTGATTGGCCTTTGGGGAGTGGATTGCCAGGTCCTTCCCTCAAGCTTACAACACCTAGTGTTCCCAGGTAGTCTCCCATCCAGGTACTAATCAGGCCTGACCCTGCTTAGCTTCTGAGATCTGACAGGATGGATGCCACAGTGGTATGGCTGCAGGCTTTGAATACATATGTAGTTGTTGTTAGGTGCTGTCGAGTCAGTATCCGACTCATAGCGACCCTCTGTACAACAGGGGAAACACTATTGTCAGTGCTTCTCTGCTGTTCATAGTGTTTTCAATGGCGGATAGATTTTGGGGAGTGGGTTGCTGGGTCCGTCTCCCAAGCCTACAGCACCTGGTGTTCCCAGGCGGTCTCCCATCCAAGTACTAACCAGGCTGGACCCTCCTTAGCTTCTAAGATCTGATGGGATCAGATGCCACAGGGCTATGGCTCCAGGCATTAATACATAGGATGCCAATAATGGGATATTTTTCCTTTGAACAGAATACAGAGTAATTTGCCCACATAGTAAGAGTAACTTCAAATGCAAAACAAACAAATAAACCTCTTTATGGTTTGCTCCAAAGTTGAATATTTGGGTTGATTCACAAATTTCTTTTTTTATTTTTTGTCAAGAGTTTTAAGGAAAGCAAAATTACAGTTTCAAAGAAGCAAAGACAATCTATTGGAAATGATAAATAGAAAGCATCTCATATATCGCTTTCACCATTCCCTAGGTGGATTTCCTAGGAAAATACCATCAGGGTGACTGGGGCTAGTGGTTGAATTGGTTGTGGTATCTGTGGGGCTTCAGTGATTCTCATCAGTCACTTTCTGTGGGAAGTTAATGTCTCAAACAGTGGCCAAGCCATCATCTCTGATATTATATTTAGATGATGATAGTTCCAGAACAAATTAAAGGCTACCTGGGAGTTCAGGCCTTCTCTGATGTTTATAGCTTCAGTACAGGAAAAAACTATGAAAAAAATTACTAAATTTGATCTGAACCTAAGGGAAGGAGCAAAGCTTGTATATATAATTAAATTGCTGAGTTGGTTTCCAATCAATATATACCTGAAAAGGATTTGAAACAAAAGAAAATTAATACTTGCTTTGGTTTTGCTAACTCTTGTTTTCTATTTTTAAAAAGAGTTTACAGTAAAGGAAAGATGTTCATTCAAATGATATACAGTGTCAGGAGCGATGATGAATTTGCCTGCAATCAGAAATGTCTCACCTATTGACTTAGTGGATGCAAAATTATACCTAGTTGTGTAACGATCCTTTCTTTATCACTCCATATAACTGTACACGAATGAGTTATATTCTGTGTGTATAGCCACAGGAAAGATCACAAATTAAGATGAGAAAGGAGGGCACCCATTATATGTTTCTAAAAAGCTGAGAAATTAATTCCATAGATAGCTCATCTGAAAATCAGTAGTGCTCAGACTATTTCTTTATGAAAAAAAAAATACAAATATATTTGTAGAATGTTTCCTAAAATCTATAAAAGAAACTTCAGCTACTCTTGGAAATGTAGTACTCTTTCTGTAACTTTATCTCCTACCATTTTCCCCTCTAGGGCTACTTCCCTCTGGGCATCCTGTGATTCAAGGTACAGAGGCATCCCATCTCACTTATTTTTTGACATCCTGAAGGCAACTGAATGTTTCAAGTTCAAGTGATGAGAAAGGTCTCCATAAAGCAACTTTACAGCTCGATACATGTCAAGACTCTCCGATTACTCAGAAAAGAAAATGTGACACGTTTTATCACAGGAGTGGGCCCTCTCCACATGGGGAATGCTTTCTTATTCCTCAATGTATATTATTTTCAAAATAAATTACAACGTTAGTGGGGATTAGAGGAGTATCTCTGCAAACTTGATGCACAATCGGGAACATTTTGAAAATGACACATTATTTTTGCTGTTAGTTACTATCGATCTAGAATTAGTTTAGTTTTCTTTTACGTTAAGTAAAAAATGCCAAACACACAAGGGTAGAGAGAACACTACAATATACCTACATTTACCTGTCACTTAGCTTCTCATTTTGCCAATGGGATTTGATCTTATATTTGTCAATCTTGCTGTACAACTGCTTAAGGAATTAAGAACTTCTTTGGAAACTCCTTTCTCATCAAACAGCCCTAAAACTGGTGAAGTCATCATCATCAATTGGCCGCCTTCTTTGTGGCTAACCAGCTCTCAACAAATGAAATCTCCTTTGTGGCTAAGCAGCTCTCAATAAATGCAATCTTCTAGTCATTTCCAGATGTTCCATCTTCCAAGCCACTTTATTTTTTTGTGTGTGACTCTTTTGTGCCTTGTGCCAGTCTAGAGTTCACACGTGTAAATGTGGGAAATCATGAGATCATAGCAATTTTGGATTTTCTTTTGCATCCACTCATCACCAGCGTTTACTTACCACAGCAGGAGAAGCCATTTCTGATGTCTTCCTCTTCTTTCTGTCCATATAAACTCTGTTTTTCATTGCTTTTTCATATGAGCCTGAGCTTTACTCAGTTCTCAGTCTTCTTTTGTTGCTATAGCAAAATGTCTAAGACAGTATAATTTACAAGGAATGGAAATTTATTTTCTTGAAGTTCTGAAGACAGGGAAGTCCAAGTCAAAGTGCTCCAATTTCAAGTATATGAAATCAGCCCAGATGTCTTTCAACCAATAAATGGATTAAAACGGCATGGTATATATACATAATGGAATACTAGTTAGCCATAAATAAGAATGAAGTTACATCATTTATAGCAAAATGGATGGACCAAGAAATCATCATTTTAAGCAGAAATAACTCAGACTCAAAAAGAGAAATATTGAATGTTTTCACCCAGATGCAAATGCTAGATATATCTTAAAGGAAATAAATAAATATATATATATATATATATCTATATATGTATATATATATATATATATATATATATATATATATATATATATATGATGGTATACATCTAAGATAGCAAAATATAACAGGACTCATCTGGAGCATGGGGGTGGTGAATAAGGGGAAGGAGGCAGGGCAAGCAGGAAGGGGAGGTAGAGCAAGGTAGAGCATAATGAGAGAAAGAACAAGCACAAAGTACAGTATGTAATGATCTGAAAATCTTGTAATGAAACATACTGTACGCAATTAAAAAAACTCATTCTGTAAGTATGTACAATTATTACATGCTAATCAAAAATGTTTTAAATGTTTAAGGAGATGGAATTGCTAACTATCCAGATTCTATTATTGCACACTGTATATTTGTATTGAACAACAACAACAACAACAACCCCATAGAAAGGGGATGGGATTTAGCTCAGTAGACAGAGTGCTGCTCTGCACTCTCTGAGGACCTGGGTTTGATTTCTAGCACCGCAAAACTGGAGAAAGATGTGGCAATCCACTCCTGACAAAATCCCGAAACAATCAGCCATCGAAAAGCCTGAGTCCGATTCAATTTGTCTGCACCTAACAGCAACAACAACCCCTTAAAAAAGGACCCAAGTGCTGAATGATTTAATGTTTAGTGAGGACTCTCAGCTTCTAAGATATTGCCACATTGGTACATCCTCACTCACATGGAGTGCTGAAAGACCAAAAAAGTCCAAGCTAGTTTCCTATAGCCCTTTTGTAAAATGTTAATCCCCTGCCTGGCCTAGTCACTTGCTAAAGCCAGTCCCCATTTTAATACACTAGCATTGTGGATTAAGGTTCAACATGAAATTTGAAGAAAACACAAACATTGAAGCCATAGCACCTAGAATCAGTATTTGGCTCTGAATTGACTTAATGGTGAGTAGGTGCATCCACTGTTGCTATCAAAACTGCATTCCAGAGAAACTGGTAAAAGATCAAACATGCGCTGAAAAATCAAAATTAATATATTATTTATTGTGCATACTGAGAATATTCCTTTGACTCTGGGACTAGACCAGCTTTTGGATGCTAATAATATAAACAAAAACTCACTGAAAGAGGATTTGCCCATTTTCATAATGTTGCCTATAGGCCTGGAAATGAGAAACAAATAGTAATATTTACAAATTGCCTATAACCAGGAAAGTACATATCTCAAGTTTTTCTTTTCTGGGAAGGGTATAGTAATATATGGTACCCTACTCTGCTATTTGGGCTGGGATTTAGCTCAGTTGGTAGAGCGCTGCGCTGCAGTCTCTGAGGTCCAGAGTTCAATTCCCAGAACCATAAAAATGGGAGAAGGGCCTCGCAATCCACTCCCAATGCAATCCCGAAACAGTCAGCCATACTGATTCCACAGCACCTAACAACAACAACAACTCTGCAATTCATTCCCACAAGAGGAGTAACAATTTTTTCTCTGCCCTATTTATTCCCTTTCTCCCTCATTGTGGAAGGTCGTGTGGTAATATAGCTTCAGAAGTACGTTTGCAGTGGCAAACAAGAGTAGCAAAAAGAAGTTAATCCCCAAGCAAACTCAATTTTGGGGAAGAAATGTGAGGATTTGGTACTAGTATGATTTACTAACTTTGATTCAAGGGCTAGAAGTATACAATAGAAAGTGAGTATTGAGCCATGACACATATAGCAGCTGGGCCCCTGGAAGGGTGGAAGTAGAAGAAAAGAAAGAAGAGAGATCAAGAGAGGGCTCCTGGACACCTGGAGAAAAAGATTACATTATAAAAAAGATAATGCCAGGGAATGTTTGCACTTTGGACTCAAGTGCACTCCCGATCCTTTTAAAGTGATTGTCTAAGTTTAAATCTTTTTCCCAGAAGTTACTAGCCTTAGTGGCAAAACAGAATTGTCTGACATGGTGGCACACTCCTGTAATCCCAACAGTTTAGGAGGCAAAGGCAAGAATTGCATAGGAAGTGGTAGAAAACTGTGAACAGTTTTATAGTTGATTTACCACAATTTTTTTAAATGTATGTATGTAGGTACTTATATAGAGAGAGATATTACTTTTACAATGCAAATCTAATGAGTTATAAAAATTGATTTACATTTAATATGTCTATATTTATAACGAAATGGATTGAGCTCAGTCGGTAGAGCGCTGCACTGCAGTCTCTGAGGGCCCGAGTTCAATTCCCACCACCGCAAAAATGGGAGAAGGACCTGGCAATCCACTCCCAAGGCAATCCCGAAACAGTCAGCCATTGAAAACCCTATGAGGGTCGCTATGAGTCAGATACTGACTCGACTGGCACCTAACAACAACAACAACAATAATATGTATAACATATATTTATCATTACAATTGGCCTTCTGTATTCAAAAATTCCACATCCAAAGAGTCAAGCAACTCATGATTGAAAAAAACTGGAAAAGAATTGTGCCTCTATTGAACATGTAGAGACTTATTTTTCTTATTATTCCCTAATCAATACAGTATATCAGTCTAGAGGTGATTTAAAATATATGGGGTGATATAACTACTGTATGTTATATGCAAATATAATTATGCCATCATCATCATCATCATCATCATCATTATTATTATTATTTGAAGTAATAGTAATAGTTGTACTTGGGGTTTATCGCAGGGCTTCATACAGGCTAAGCAAGTGCTCCACCAGAGAACTGCACCACAGCCCCCTCTCTTTTTGAAAACTTTTTGTTTTATGACAGGGTCTTGCTAAGTTGTGTGGGTTGCCTCTGGCCTTAAACTCATGGTCCTCCTGCTTCAGCCTCCCAAGTTGCTAGGGTTATGGGCATGTGCCATGGTGCCCAGCTGCTAAGCCATTTTAAGTAAGGGGCTTAAGTATACATGGATTTTGACATCCGGAGAAGTCCTAGAACCAAACCCCCACAGATACCAAGGGATGACTATAGTAAATATGATACAAATATGTAATGAAAGCCTACATCTGTAGCCCTGTGGCTTTTGATCCCGTCAGATCTCAGAAGCTAAGCAGGGTGAGGCCTGGGTACTACTTGGGTGAGAGACTACCTGGAAACATGAGATACTGTAGGCTTGGGAGAAGGACCTGGCAACATACGCCCAAAAATCAATAGGCCATTGAAAACTCTATGAATAAGCAGAGCACTGATGATAATGTTTCGCCTGTTGTTCAAAGGGCCCCTATGAGTTGGACACCAACTGGACAGCCCCTAACAACAACAACATGTAATGAAATGTGATATATAATAAATATGCATAATATAGTATTTATTATGGTTGTTATAAATAATACATATAATTTATGAACTAGAACTAGGGAATTTAATATTATCAATTCCTTTTATACTCTACTGGAACCATTTCTTATTTTCTTAATGTTTGAAAATATTCTAGTAGTACAAATTATCTAATTATAAGGATGAACTATAATATTTTTTATAGTATTTGAGCCACTTTTATATATTTCATTTAGGCCTTTTTTTTAAAGTTAGAGTTTCACTATTTGAGCAGATTGGCCTTAAAGTCCTGAGCTCAAGCAATCCTTCTGCCTCATCCTCCCACACAGCTGGGAAAACAGGTACATATTACTGTGCCCAGCTTCGTTGAGTTTTGGGGACCAAGTCCACACTATTTGCATTCTACATTATAGTTTCACAAAAGGCAATGAGCAATAAACTCTCCTTGAAGGAGAATTAAAGAATTTTATAACAGTGATAAAGAACTAAATGCAATAATCAAAAATAATTTTAGAAAAATATAGAATATTAAATAAAGAATTCAGGAATTACTTTATTAAATAATAAAATATAAATCATACTAAGTGATTCTGGGAAAGGATACGGAATAAAGTGAAATGTGCCCATCTCTCCTCCCTGTGTTGGATTGAGAAGGGCTGTATATGATATCTTTAGCATATAATCTGTGGCAATCCTGCACTAAAGTTTATAATTTAGAGAA
Source organism: Pedetes capensis (assembly GCA_007922755.1). Taxonomy (NCBI): domain Eukaryota; kingdom Metazoa; phylum Chordata; class Mammalia; order Rodentia; family Pedetidae; genus Pedetes; species Pedetes capensis. The sequence continues at coordinate 92,270 of VMDO01004599.1, read as the reverse complement.
GCTTTTACATATGTTCCCTACAAATATACAAAACTGTCACAATGGCATTTTTTTTTTTTTTTGGTGGTACTGGAGGTTGAGCCCAGGGACTCACGCTTGCATGCTTTGCAAGTGCTGGACCAATGAGCTGCACCCTCAGATCGAATTTTTTTTTTTTTTTTTTTTTACTTTTTTGAGACTGGGTCTCACTAAATTACACAGACTGCCTCTGGTCTTGAACTTGAGATCCTCCTGCTGCATCCAGCTGGCATCATTTTTAATAGTAACAAAAGTAGAAACATTCAATATGTCCATCAATAAGAGAATAGAGAAATATGATATACTCATAAAATGGAATACTCTTTAGCAGTGAAAATTAATGGGCTCTATCTGTAGTTTAGATTAGGGGATCGGACACCAGCCTGCCTTTGTTCACACACAGCTCCAGTTCTTACATCCTGACAGACCATGAGTAAAACACACAAACACTCCTTATCACATTTTCCTCATCCCACATGGGAATAATAAGGCTACCCACCTCAAGGGCAGGGAATCCTCCCAGTGTTAGAGTGCTTGCCTACCATGGGCAAGGCCCTGGGTTCAATCTCCAGCATCACAAGAACAAAAGAGCACCTGTGTCATTGTTTCTTGTAGGCAGTAAAGCAAATACATGCAAGTCATTTATAAAACATAGCTCCCAGTACTATCTATCATTTTAGCAAGTTGCATTTTTTGTTCTCTTGTTTGTTTGGAGGAGTGCTAAAGAAATACATCCAATTAAACAATTTCTGGGTTGTGACATTTTTCTCCATCTTCCCTTCAAGTAAGATTGTTTCCACCTCGAACTTTGTAGTGACTCTTCCTTCTGGCTAGAATGTCATTTCCTCCCATCTCCTTTGTTCTTCATACCTTTTCTCAAACCACCTTGTTCTGGAAGCCTACACTGACCATGCTATATATTTGTAGTTGCATTTCCAAACCCATCTCTGATGGTTTTGCTCTCTCTCACTCTGCTGATTTTCTCCCCCAGCCCAACTCATCCTCTAATGTACTGTTCATTCAATTTGACCACCTGACTCTCCTTGATGTTCCTTACAGGCTATTTGTGTGTACTTTGCTTACTTGTATATAGAACACAGAGTGGTCCTGGTACATAGTAGGCAGTCAAACATTGTTGGGAAAGATGAAAGAGTGAGTAGCTTTGAACCCTTACCTAAAAAGTAACTTACAACCCTCGGAAAATCACTTAACCTTTTTGAGTCTCAGTTTCCTTATCTATATTTCAGGGATAATAATACCTGCTTTGGAGACTTGTTGTAGTGCTCCAAGGTGGCAGTCTATAGAATGATTCAGTACAGTTTTGATACATGTCAGGAGAAACTTGCTGCTCTTTTTTTATCTTCTTTTTCTTCTCTTTCAGCTCCATTATTATCATCCACAGTTTCCATTAAGATGATTGAGTTGCACACTAAATCTTTAATGCATTGTTGAATAGTACAAGTTATAAGGCAATTAAAATCTCATGAAAGACATGAATTGAGTGTTACAAATGGTCAGAGGAAGAGCATGTAGGAAATGAAGACAGGGACAGTCCTGTAAGGAAGAAGGATCTGAGCAGTGGAAGGTGATTAACCTCAGAGAGGCTGGGCTCAGGCTGAGGCATTGCCAGTGACCAGCTAAACATCTTATGTTTCCTTTGAAACTCTTGACATTTGGTCCCACATGGGAAATCTTCTTTCCAGGTCTCAAATGAGAATTAAATGAGATAATTTTTGTAAAAGCCTCTAGTTGGTGCTGTCTCATGGTAGAAATTGAAAAATATTTGTTGGATCTGAGGAGACAATTGATCTTTAACAAAATGATGAGTATTTCAACATTCGGAGGAAGGACAACAAAAGGAAATGGAATAAGGTCAAAGCATAGATAGAGAAAAGTTTTTAATAATTGGCTTTTAAGAGGATCTACAAGAATTTATGAGAATAAAAGCATTGGTTTCAGCTAAAACATAAAGTATTTTATTTTCAAGTACACTGTTTGGAATTACTCTGTGGTCAGTGGCAAATTTTGAGAATGTCTTGAGGATGAGATTAATAAATTGGAACCACGCTTTAGTGGGATTGTCTAATTTGATAGCTACCGTGTAGGCTCCATTGGAGGGGAAAAGACTCCAGGCCTTGAGACCAATCCCTACTGGGTGCCTGGCACTTAGCCAATATTTGCTGAATTAATTGAATATTAACGAATGTATTTGCATTTTGTTAGGTGCACTATTCACAATTCTAATTAGTGTCTAGAGACATTGAGTACATGGTAATGCTTTGCTTACTCTTCCCATCTCTAATGCATGTAATGGGAATAAAGGAAATGGACATTTCCAGCAACTCTCAGGATTGACATACCATAGCCTTTTTGCCTCATTTGAAATGCACAAATTGAAAGTCAAATTTAAAGGATAGGGAAGATTGCATTAAGTCATTAAATGAAATGTCCCTTGAGGGTGAAGGTATGATGGGTTGTATATAACCGTTTGTCAGCAATATGGGATGAACCACCTCAAGCATTTTCCTTTTATTTTTTTTTCTGAACAAAATGATGGCTCTTGCAAAACTGAAGCAAGCTTCTTGTTTGAAATGATCTTTTGTTGACATGTGTGCCCTAGTGGAACTGGCATTCCAATTTGTGAATGGGCACTCAGCCAACTTGCAAATGGGCATGAACATAGGCAGCCAGTCTTTGTGGCTGATGTGCATTGATTATGCAAGATGTCAGGCTAGTAAAGTTCAAATGGCCGTCTGTCCTCAGCTTCTGTGTTGGCCACAGAGGATGGGCTGTTATGAGTCCAGCTTTCAGCTCAATTAATTCCAAAAAATAAAAATTAGCTTCTACAGTGAATTGTAACAAATTAATATGCCTAGGAAATCAAAATAGGTATTCCTCCAAAAGTAAAAAATCTGTCTTTCTGTATGACTGTATCTGTACAAAATGAAAAATGGGCTCTATAAAAGAACATTACCCACTGCCCTAATTTCATTTTTAATTTTCTCTTCTAGAATGAGTAAGATTCCAGGAAATGGACAAATTTTACTCTTGTTTGATAAGAAAGCAATGCAATCTAGAACACTACCATTCTTAAGCCTTTTGATATTGAGATTTTTCTTTTAAAAATTTAATGAGGAGAAATGATTTAAAATCATGTTGTCAGAGCATGAAGTCAAATGTTCTACCACCGGTATCTCCTGTAGTGACTCCCAAATGTTCCATCTCTTTGGGTGCTTTCTAAGGAACCTGATGGATTAATCTTAAGTACACATTCTAGAGCAGATGACAATCATCTCTGGGGTTTGGTGGACTAACTAAACTGCCAAAGGGCAGTGCCTGTCCTTTGTTCATGGATGCATACCTAGTCACTAGTACTAAGCATGACAAATACCAGAGCTCTTAAATCAATGAATGAAACTTCTTATGTAGGATCTATGTGGCGGAGTTCAGGGCACAGAGCAGAAGGGAAGATAAAGAGAAACACAGCTTAGTGAAAAGCTGTAACACACCAAGAGGACTGCGAGGCTCTTCATCATATATGAGGTTTCCTCACTTGTCTTTTAATTAGCAGCTCAAATGTCACTGTCTTCCTTTAGTAAAGCTTCCTAATCACTCAGGTCTAGGTTGCCCCTCTCATAAGTTCCCATGTCCTTCTCTTGCAGGGCACCTGTAGATTACAGAGCATCATAATTGCTGGGGTATTGGTTTTGTTTCCCTACTGGCCTGCTACACCCACAAGGACAGAAGAAGTGCTTGGCTCTTGGGCCTATAATATTACCTACATCGTCAAAATATCTCTACAATGGGTTGCTTAGTTTCATCTTTACCATGTTTCATGAGGGAAACATTAAAATTCAGGTGAGAAAAATTAGGCTCAGAAAGGTTAAACTCCTGGCCAAAGCCAAAGAGCTTATAAATGGCAGAACCTGCATTAAAATCCAAATCTGGCCCCCAAATCTATGTTTTTCATTTAATGCAACAATGCCTTGTTACTTTGTTAAACTGACAATTTGGTGCATAGATTCTGTGAAAATTTCCTGCAGTGAGAAAAATATCTCTGAAGATATATTCAAGGAAGCCTGCAGACCTGCCACCTGAGATGTAGAACTTCCAGTCTTATGTTGACCATTTCTAATGTAGCAATGCTGATCCCGTCCCTTGCAACTGCATCCCCAAAGCTTTAGGTTTATTTTCAATATTTCATTTATAAAAGTAAACTCAGTGCCTGGACATCTGGGTATATAGGCAAACAATAAGATATCGTACATTTCAATTTCAACATGAGCCAGAGGGACTCTGTATCAAATCAGGCAAAAGCCTGACTGGAAAGAAGGGATAAATTTTTATCAAGAGAATATATTAAAAATAGATGGAATTGGGAAATAGGTACAAGTGCAAATCACACATACGATACGTTGGCTGCCTCTAACAGTATTGTGGAAGCTCAGACTACAGATTCGTGAAGCCAATCTAAGGGCAAAATGAAAGAAGAGTGGGGCAGGCATCCTCAGGGCAACTTTAAGTTTGTGCGTTATGTCTTTCTTTAATGCTCTCTGTTGCATAGTCAGGGTCTTGGGAGATAGAAACAAAAGTTTGAGAATTTCTTTATTAGCCTAATAGGAAAAGAAGACAGAGAAATAGCAAGGGGAAAGTAGAACACCCTCAGGTTAATCATTCTCAGAGCTACTGTCTTTAGTAAGTTTGAAGAAAAGGCAAGAAAAGGTTTAAATTTATGTCTGCTGCAAATAAGCCATGAAGTTGTTCAAAAAGTTTCCAAAGGTGCCTCAAGGGGAAGGAATTCTGAGAAAATTTACTAAGAAGAACAGCATAGTGATAAATAGGATGACTGTGTAAACAGTAATTTTGAGGAAGGAAATATCAAATCAAATATTGTTGTTGTTGTTAGGTGCCCAAGTCGGTATCCGACTCATAGAGACCTTATGTACAACAGGTGAAACACTATTGTCAGTGCTTCTCTGCTGTTCATAGGGTTTTCAATGGCGGATTGATTTTTGGGAGTGGGTTGCCATGTTCTTCTCCCAAGCCTACAGCACCTGGCCTTCCCAGGTGGTCTTCCATCCAAGCATTGACCAGGCCTGACCCTGCTTAGCTTCAGAGATCTGACAGGATTGGATGCCACAGGACTACAGCTGCAGGCAAATCAAATATTAAGTAAATGTTACTCAAACTGGTTGACCTTCTCCAGGGAAAAGTTCCTGCAGTACTTGGGGGTTGAACCCAGGGCCTCACACATAGATCACTTTTCAAGTGCTCCACAACTGGGATGCACGCTCAGTCCATTTAAAATGTTTTCTTTTTTATTTAGAGACAGAGTCTTACTAGGTTTTACACAGGCTGCTTCTCTCTGAAAACTCTCAATCCTCCTGCTTCAGCCTCCTGAGTCACCGGAATTAGAGGCATGCACCACCGCACCCGGCTATACTATTTTCAACTTAATTTGGTCATTGATCAAGCTCCTCAATTTTATGTCATCTCAGAATAAAAACAGCTTAGAACACATTCTGTGTTTTCAATCTCTGTTTTGATAAGGCATAAGGTAAAATGATCCAGACTGATAAGAGTTATAATTATTTGATATGGGGCACTTTGTTTTTTCACTTCTTTCCCATTTGGGAGTATTATGGCTGAGAAGGAACTTTAAAGACCTTAGTCATATCCCTTATTTCAAAGATAAGAGGCTGACATAGTAGGCAGTATTATATGACAATTTTGGCCATGTGGTTCTAATTTTGACCCTTAGAAATAGTTCTCGATCTAACACAAAGAGCGAAATGGTGTTGGTTTTATAGTATGCATACCATCTGTTAAGCTTGGTAGTCTCCACTAGAGGGCCAAATGTCAGAGGTTGGGCAGTTTCCAGCCTTCCTTGGATTTTTTCTGTCCTTGAAGGCCTTCTTAGCTTCTTCTTTTCATTTATTTCTTATTAATAAATGGAGCACAGAGTAGGAAGGATTTTGCTATTTCCATTCTGTAGCTATTATATGGTTTTTGATTACATTTACATTAACTTACATAATTTATGAAATCCTTTGATTATATGTGGTAAAACTGTATGCGATTATGGGTTATATTCTTGTGTTTCCCCATATATTCATAGTTACATCATGTAACTTGAGATTGTCCTCTCCCCCTTTCTTAACTCTCTATATTATTTCCCCTCCCCTTACCCCTTCTACAATCTTTACTTCCCTCACTAGACCCCTCTCCCTGTATTTCTACTCTACTTATAATTTCCCTTCTTAGATAAGCCTGATATATATATATATATATATATATATATATATTTGTTGTTAGGTGCCGTCGAGTTGAATCCGACTCATAGCGACCCTCATATATATATATATATATATATATATATATATATATATATATATATACATCCTTCTGTTCATGGGCATCTTGGTTGATTCCATACCTGTGCAATTGTGAAGAGGGCTCCCTTAAATATGGAAATGCAGGTGTCCCTCTGATATAATGACTGTTTATCCTTATATTCCCAGGAATGGCATAGCTAGGTCCTATGGCAAATCTACTTTTAGTTTCTAAGGTATTTCCATATTGATTTCTAAAGTGGTAGAACTACTTTACAATCTCACTAGCAGTGGAAAAGTGTTCCTTTTTCTCTATATCTTCACCAGCATTTGCTGTATTTGATTTGTTGACCTTAGCCATTCTTATTGGAATGAGGTAGAATCACAGTATTGCTTTGATTTGTATTTCCCTAATGGCTAGAGATATTGAACATTTTTTCATGTGTTTCTCAGCTCTTCAAAATTCTTCCTTTGAGAACTGTCTGTTTATTTCCTCTGCCCACTCATGTATTGGGTTATTTGTTGTCTTGGTATTTGCTTTCTTAAGTTCTTCGTATTTTCTTGAAATTAGCCCTCTATCCAATGTATAGGATGCAAAGATTCTCTCTCACTCTGTAGGCTCTACCTTAACTCTGTTGATTGCTTCCTTTGCTGCACAGAAGCTTTTTAATTTCATGCAATCCCATTAGTTAATTCTTGGTGCCATTTCCTGGGCAACTGGGGTCCTGTTATGAAAATACTTTCCTATGCCCATGTATCGGACTGTTTCTTCTCTTCTCTTCTAGTAGTTTTAAGGTTTCCAGTTCTATGTTGAGGTCTCTTATCCATTTCAAATTGACTCTCATGTAAATTGAAATATACGGTTCTATTTTCAGTTTACTGCTAGATAAGCAATTTTCCTAGCACTGTTTGTTGAAGAGGTTACCTTTTCTCCATTGAATATCTCAATCCATGAACAAAGGAGATCCTTCCATTTTTAGTATCCTCTATAATTTACTTCTTTAGTGTTTTGAAGTTTTCCATGTAGAGATCTTCAAGGTCTGTAGTTAGATTGATACCTAAATATTTAATTTTTTGGTGGGCAATAGTAAATGGAATTATCATCTTAATTTCCTTTACTTCCAGTTCACTATTGGTATAAAGGAAAGTTATTGATTTTTGCATGTTAAGTTTGTATCTTGCTATTTTGCTGAAGGTACTAGTGAACTCCAAGAGTTTTCTGGAGGAATTTTTGGGGTGCTTTGGGTAAAGGATCAACTTGCCTGTGAATGAGGATAATTTGACCTCTTAATTGCCTATCTGTATCCTTTTGATTTCTTTCTCTTTCCTGATTTCTCTGATTAGGACTTTGATCACAATATTGAATAAGAAAAGGGAGAGTAGACATTCTTGTCTTGTTCCTGATGTTAGAGTGAATGATTTCAATTTTTCTTTGTTTAGTATGATATTGGCTATAGATTGGTCATAGATAGACTTTATGATGTTGAGATATTTCCCTGTTATGTCCATGTTCTCTAGGGCTTTTATCATGAAAGGATGTTGCACCTTGTCAAGGGCCTTCTCAGTATCAGTTGAGATGATCATGTTATTTCTGTCTGCAAACCTCCTGATATGTTGAATTACATTAATTTCTTTTCATGTGTTGAACCAACCTTGCATTTGTGGAATGAAGACCAATTGATCATTGTGTATGATCTTTTTTATGTGTTGCTGAATTCAATTTGCTAGAATTTTATTGAGTATTTTTTCTATGTTCATCAGGGAAATTGATCTATATTTCTCTTTCTTTGAAGAGTCCTTGCCCAATTTTGGTATCAGGGTAATGCTGGCTTAGTAGAATGAGTTTGGAAGTGCCCCTTCCATTTCTACTTTATGAAACAGTTTGAGGAGAAAAGGTATTCATTATTTGAATGTTTGTTATAATTCTGCTGTGAACCCCCTGGGACCTGTGCTTTTCTTTGTTGTGAGACTATTGTTGTACCTATTTTGGTGAATGTAATGCATCCGTTTAAATTGCTCATGACCCCCATGGCTTAATTTTGGTAATTCATATGTGTTAATGAACTTTTCCATGGCTTCTGTGTTTTTGGTTTTTTGGGAGTATAATTTCTCAAATATTCCCTAACTATCTCTTTTTCTTTATATCAGTGGTTATGGCCCCATTTTCAGTTCACTTCTTTCTCTTTGTGAGACTGATTGAAAGGGTGTGTATTTTATTTATCTATTCAAAGAACCAGCTCTTAGACTGATCAATTCTTTGAATTGTCTTTTTGGAGACTAATTGGGATATCTCTGCCTTGATAAGTTTGGTTTGAGTGCTCCTTTTGGGATTGGCTTTCTGCTGGCTTTCTAGTGCCTTAAGATGTATCATTAAGTTGTTTAACTGAGCCTTCCTAACTTATTGACTTCCTAACTTCCCTCTTAGAACTGCCTTTCTTGTATCTCATAAGTTTTGGTAGGGTGTTTTCTAATACTCATTTGATTGCAGCAATTTTTTAATTTCCTTAATGATTTCTTCCCTGCAGCTGTAGCCCTGTGGCATCCAACCCAGTCAGATCTCAGAAGATAAGCAGGGTCGGGCCTGGTTAGTACCTGGATGGGAGACCACCTGGCAACACCAGGTGTGTAGGCTTGGGAGAAGGACCTGGCAACCCCCTCCCAAAAATCAATCTGCCATTGAAAACCCTATGAACAGCAGAGGAGCACTGACAATTGTGTTTCCCCTGTTGTACAGAGGGTCGCTATGAGTCGGATACCGACTCCATGGCACCTAACAACAACAACAATGATTTCCTCAATGGCCCATCGATCTTTCAGCAATGTATTATTGAGTCTTCATGAATTTGTAACATTTCTGAATTTTTTCTTGTTTTGGGGTTCTAGTTTTATTCCATCGTGATCTGATGAAGTATCAGGGATGATTTCTATTTTATTGTATTTGTTGAGACCATTTTTGTGGACTAAAACATGGTATCTCTTAGCAAAGCTTCAATGTGGTACTGAGAAAATGTGTGCTCTGCATTTGATGGATGGAATATTCTGTAGATGTCTGTAAGATCCATTTGGTCTATGGGTGTTATTGAAGTCTTTTGTTTCTCTGTTGCTTTTTCTTTTTGTGTGTGGTACTGAGGGTTGAGCCCAGGGCCTCACACTTGCGTGCTTTGCAAGTGCTATACCACTGAGCTGCCCCCTCCCCTCTAGCCCATTTTTTAACTTTGTTTTGAGAGAGGGTCTCACTATTTATGCAGACTGCTTCTCGCCTTGATTGTGCAATCCTCCTGCCTCTGCCTCCCAAGTAGCTGGGATTACAGGCATGTTCCATCACATCCGGCTCTGCTCTTTTGCTTGGATGACCAGTCTGTTGGTAAAAGTAGGGTATTGAATTCTCCCATAATTATTGTGTCTGGCCCAATGTGTTCATTTATATCCAGTAAAGTTTGTTTCATAAAGCTAGGTGGCCCTGTATTTGGTGAGTAAATATTAAGTATCACTATGGGTTCCTGGTTGAATGTTCCATTTATTACTATGTAGTGTCCTTCTTTGTGTCTTCTGATTAGTTTGGAATTGCAGTCTAAGTTGTCCAAAATTATTATCACAACTCCTGCTTTTTTTCCACAAATTCTTGGTGTATTGCTTTTCATCCTTTAATTTTCAGCCTCTTATGGTCTTTATGGATGAGGTGAGTCTCTTAAATGCCACATATTGAGAGTTTATGATTTTTAACCCAATTGACCAGTCTATGTCTCTGGAGTGGTGATTTAAGACCATTTACATTGAGAGTAATTATTGATAGTTTCTTATTATTGTGGATCAATTTGGTACTTGTCACTGTTTTTATTTATATTTGACCTATTTTTTTCTTAAGTTACCCTCATGTTTATTATTCATTTCTTTGATTTTGTACTTGAGGTTGTCTTATCTCTCTCACATGTGGTATTCCATTCAGGATCTTCTGCAATTCCGGCTTGGTGGCTGGGAATTGTTTAAACAAGACAATGTCATGGAATGTCTTGAACTCACCATTTATTTTAAAAGATAGCTTCCCTGGGTAATTTTATCTTGGTTGGCAGTTGGTCTTTTTCAGGACTTGAATGATGTCTGTCCAAACTTTCCTTGCTTTACATTGTTGTGAGAAGTTTGCTGTTATTATGATGTATTTGCCTTTGTAAGTCAGTTGGAATTTCTCTCTTGTCGCTCTTAGAATAGCTTCTTTGCCCTCTAGATTTACCATTCCAATTATAATGTGTTGTGGGAAGGATCAGTTCCAGTCTACTGTGTTTGGAGTTCTGAATGTTTCAATCATATGGATATCTAGCTCTTACCTTAAGTTTGGGAATTTTTCATCTAATTATTTCTTTGCATAAATTTCCTAATCCTCTCCTCTTGTTTCCAACTTCTTTTTGCATTCTCTGAATTCATAAGTTTCATGTTTTTACTTTATCAAATATCTCTTGAAAATCTTGCTCATACTGCTTCATCTTTCTTTCTATTTGGGCATCTGTCTAAATGAGGTCTTTTACCTTTTCTTCAGTTCAGCTACTGTTATCAGTTTCTTCTAGTCTGCATACTGAAGATCCTACCACAATACTGAGCTGATAATATTAATAATTAATAATTAATTAGTAATCAAAGACTCTCTTGATTCTTCTTTAGGATCTCAACATCTCTGGAAAATTTTTCATCCAAATTAGATACCTTTTTGCCCAGTGAATCAATTGTTCTCATGGTAGTGTCTTTTGAGATTCTCAGCATATTTATAAGCAGGGTTCCAAATTCTCCATCAGGCATCACCAGGAATCTGGTTACCTTGACATTATCCATTGAGGTCTATGGAATCTTCTCATCCAGATTGACCTTTCATGTTTTGTGTGTTTTTCTGCTAAAGCTTGCCCATTGCCTGGTCTGCATGCTAAGTCTCATTTCTTCCATGTATGAAGAGGTTCTCCCCTGATATTTCTGGGTGTTTGGGTGATGATGGGTTGCTGGCACTTCTATCTCCTTCAAACTATCCCAATATCTTGCAGCCTCAGTATCTGGTGCCTGGCTGCTGCTACAGTGTCTACATTCAGCACCACCCCCCATTTCTTCCCATCCCCTTCATCCCAAGCCCCTTATTGCACCAAAGTCTAAACTGTGAGCCTTAGGCTCCTCAAACCTATGCTGCTACTTCTCTGTTTTGCAAGCATTACTGGGCCCCAAATGTACTTTATTCTGAACAAGTTTTCTTAGGCTTAGGGATCAAGCATTTGCCTCCTTTCAGTTTCCCTCCTTCCAGCTCATGGTTATGGTAGCTCCAGGGCAGTGACATCTCTCTAATCATAATCATAATCATAATAAAATACAGTCCCTAGGTCCAAGATCCTACAGTGAAGCCATGTCTCCTGGCCTCTTCCCAGGAGAATCCTGCAGACTTCTGCTTTATCCACCTTGCCTCTCACCAGCCATGTGCCAATGGAGAGGGACCTGCCTCACTTTTCTTCAGCCATGCACCTTTAAAGGTGGCTCCACCTTGTCTCCCACCCGCCACCCACTGTTAGAGATGGCCCATCTGGATCTCTCTTCAGCCTTGCATCCTTGGAGGCACCCCTTCCTTGTCTCTCACCAGCTGTGCACTGTCAGAGATGGCCTGCCACACCTCTCTTCAGCGATATGCCTTCAGAATGGCTCTGTATCCTCCAAAGCACTTGATATCATATTCCTTAAGGTTTAGGATTATGGTGAGTTGCCCTGCCATTTTGTCCTTTTCTCCAACATTTTAGTCTGCACTATTTGGTCAATTGTCCTCATACCATCCCACTTTTCTTGCTAAGTAAAGCTGCACTCTTCCCCTTCTTTTTGAGTAGAAAATTTCTCTATTTTCCTATTTTCTTCCCTGATTGAAGAATGGCTGTTACCTGTCCACCATCTTAACTTGCCTTCCATTGTCTTAGTATCTTATGTCAAGTCAGGAGGGCATTATTAGGGGAATGGTATGGGTTTCTACTTGCTAATTTAAGAAACTAAAATCTATTTCTTATAACACATAGGCAGACCACACAATATATACAAGCAAATGTATTCTATATATGTAATATGTATGTGTGTGTATATAATACATATATCACTACTGGAGGACAATAGTAATAGGCACATATAGACACAAAAGAAGAACAGAGAAATGTAATAAAACAGAGGTGTCTTACATTCACATAAGAGAGAGCGTAGAGGGAGCTAGGTGTGGCATATTTGCAAACTCTGTACCATCCACTCAGTTTTACTATAAACATAAAATTATACAATAAAAGAAAGTGCGGCTTATACATAAATAAATAAGGACTGTAGTCTGCAGATTTCTTGCTGCCTACATTTTCCCTGGTCCCTTAAGTGTTTTATTCTCAATCCAAAGCTGCTTAGCTAAATGAAATCCCAAGTTGATACCCACAAGTAGCAAAAACCTGTTAGTTCACTTGTAGACTAAATAGAAACCTCGATACTTTAGTGCTTAGAGCTACCTTTAGGTAATATTTTGCTGAAAAGAAAGGGAAAGAAACTAACAACAAAAAATGGTTGGGTCTTGTTTGAGGAACATGGCCTCTGAATATTTCTACCTTAAATCTTGTAGGAAGCATAGATTCCCTGAGGCCAACATTTATAGTGATTCTTCTACTCTCTGCAGTTTCCTGAATAGGATGGATTTTATGTGCAATTATGGAGGAAATTTAGGTGTGTGTGTGTGTGTGTGTGTGTGTGTACAAACATGGCTCTTTTTTGTTGTTACAATATTCAAATTATTGCAAAAAAGGAAAATAGCATTAGTTTGCATCCTAACCAGAAATAAAAGCAAAAAATCTACTATAAGTAGGGACTGTGATTTAAAAGCAGAGTGACAAAAATCATTGTTATGTTATTTTGTGTTCAGAAAATGAATACATCAATGCTTAATGTTATGGAGCAATATAAACCAGCTTCAGCTATTTCTCTGGAGGAAAGAGATGAACTGGCTGAGAGTAAAAGAATACAAAACAAATAGCCTGGCAAACTGACATGTAGTCACCCCAATCGTGTCTGTGGGTTATATGAATCAGAGAAATTTCATTTTGTTAGTATTTAGTAATATATTATTCAGAAATATTTTGAGTTCATTTTCAGAAGTACACTTCTAAAGGAAATCTGCAATGAGAGCAAGAATCCACAGCATATTAAATTTATAGGACATGGAGAAGTTAATAAATCATTTTTTATTAAGGCTAGATTTCCCCTTTTCTTTGACACAGTGATGTATGCATGCAGCTAAATATCATAAACCCAATGTTTGGGTGCATGTGGATGAAAGTAAAAATATACCACTATTAATAAAAATTATTTCCTAAGGCATATGTTCATTTGGGGATTTGTTCAGTCCAAGCTCTTTTCTTTTAAAAAGAATATTAAAAGGCAAGGTCTTTGCTGGAGAAAGTCACCTTCTCCTATCTCTCTGCTTTGCCTTGCTCAGCTGGAAAACTACCTCAATTCTCTACTCTATTTGGGGTGTCGAGACCTCCTGATCTTGTGACTAAATGAAAACCTGGAAAGGTTCTTATTTACTCTTACACAGAGTCAGCCATTTTAAACTCATTTATATTCACAGTGCTGTTCCTGGTCAGACCAAGCTGCGTTCTGTGCACCGTGTCCCTAATGCCAGCATCAGGACCAGTCATGCAGGCAGATCCTGATAGAGCTGAGTTAGCTCATGTCTGTTTCACACCCATGATGTAGGGGCAGGTTACGCCTCACTGCATGGAAATCGTGCTTTGCTTAGGCTCTCCCTGTTGCCATTTTCATGAAGATGTGAGCAAAGGAGAATAAAATAGTGGGCATTTTGACTACATTAGTAAACACAGTATTAGATGCTCTCAACAGTACACAGTAAATGGGAAAAAATTGAAACCTGCTTTGGATAATTATGTAATGACTATGGATGAATTGCCTCCCTCCTCTGCAAACTTCCATTGTCTCTCTTATGTTCTAAAGAAAGGCATTTGAATTCAGGTTGCCTGTGTGGCAGCTGTAATTTCACATATCCAACCTGTTTTAGTACATAAATATAGTTTTCCAAGAATGGGTGTATGTATGTGTTTACATAAATCTCTCATAAAATATTAAAATCCCCACAAAAAGTGGCACTGGGTAAGGTATATACATCCCCCAAAGGTGACACTACTCTGCAGTTTTTTCCAATGAACAAACATATTATATAGATATTTTTCTAAAGATACACACACACACACACACACACACATACATACGCACACATACACACACATATATGTATATACACACATATATATCTTTGAATATATTATGGGATGTAGGCTATGTTTTTCATAGGCAAAGACATTGGGTATCAAAATACCATCTGGCTGCATCATTATTGTGAGACAGCAAGTATAAAATGCTGTTTAGGAGAATGAGCTCTTCAGCCACATGGTCCAGCTCAAACTGCAGCTCTGCCACACTCCAGTAATGTGGTTTGGAGAAGCTGTATAGCCTGCTTGTGCTTCAGTTTCCTCTCCTAGAAAATGGGAATCATAATGATCTCTATCTCATAAAACTGCTGACAAGGTTAAATGAATCTCTATGAGTAACCTGCTAAGAATAGCTCCTGGCCCATAGTGACCCTATAATCAATGCTGGCTATTACTTCTCCTTTGGAACACAGTCATGGGGTGATGCACCTCACACTCTGCATTCCCAATAGCTCAGTTGCCAATCTATTATGTGAGAAAAAATAGTAAATGAATTAATTCCAGTTTCTTGGGGACATGCTGATATTTCCATGTGGCTCTTGCTTTAAAGGAAGTTGGGGTCTGTGGAGCAATAGGATTTCTAGATTATAAGATAAAATATATATCCTCTCAAGCCAGGTGGATATTTAAGTAGAACTCACAATCTCATAAATCATGAGAGGTAAATGACATTAGAGCTTTACTAACTGAAAGCCAAGGCAGAGCATTTCCTAAAATGTGAATGAATATTAGTTTCTTCACACCTTGTTTCAGTTCTTCCTTACTTAGCAATAACCTTCTTCATTCTGGTATAGAAAGCTCTGTTTCCCTTAATAGATATTAAACTAACACTAATTCTTTTGGTTTACTGATCAATAGCCAAATGCTTGCATCTATGCATATATATTTTTATGTTGGTTAGAACTCTATGGACCTCAAGTTATTTCCCCTCTGATGCTGTTTTTATATTTAAGTCTTCTAGGTATCATAAGAAACAAATTAAAAGAAATATATGTTCATTTTTAAAATAAGAAAAACTATGCTATAAAATTTTAGATGGCTTTGTACCTCAAAGAATGTGACATCAGCAGTTATATAATTTTATTGCTGATGTTGAGTCTGTGACAAACTCTCAGCTACAGTTTGCTCTGGATGTTGGAAAATGAACCTTATGAATTTTAATGCCTTTTACTTTGACATTGATTTATGTTTTGTACAGCTGTACTTTTCTATACACTGATATAAATAAACAGCATCCTTAATAGAACATTTGGAGAATGGTTTGTTCCAAAGTGTTATTTTTTTAACATCAGCTGGAGGTTGTTTAAGTAATAATATTCAATGTGTGTATACTAATCACAACAATCTGAAATTATATAAGGATGTCTATAATGTTTGTGTATTTGTTTTACAGATTCAACCTTTTGGGTATGAAAACAGTGTTCAAATAAAGCTGCTAAAGGTGCTTTCAAACACTGCCAGAATCAAAGATGACATGATGATAATCTAATAGAATTGGAGCCAGCATCTGACAGTAAGTCATTTAGATATGACGTGTTTGTGCTTATTCAAGGGCATACTTTGGTCTCAAAAATGGGGAAACAGTATAGAAAGAAAAATTTTATCTAGCCTTTTTGTTTATGATATATGTAACATTGGATGGCATTTTAATTAACCTGACTTCATTCACACAACAGACACTTGGAAAACCATTCTGTGGATATTGCAGGGCACTTAGATACTACAAACTGCCTTCTTCCATTTCTTCAGGCAACCAATGTGATACTTGCCAAAAGTTGAAAGGCTCTCATGAATCACCTTTTCTATGACCTTACATCTAACTTTCTGTTATTAGTAGGAAGTAACCTTGAAGGGAAGAGATGTTCTCCATCATGGAGATATTTTGGAATATGTTGACATATATTCTCCTTTTCAGGGTTCTATGTGACCAAATAATATTTGCAGAAAACATTCATGTGTTATTATGAGCTATGCATATATTTGGCAGGCATGATTTTACTCCCTGAAACTCAATAGGCTGCAGCCATACCACTGTGGTGTCTGATCCCGTCAGATCTCAGAAGCTAAGCAAGGTAAGGCCTGGTTAGCACTTGGATGGGAGATAGTCTGGCAACATAAGTTGCTGTAGGCTTGGGAGAAAGATCTGGCAACCCACTCCCAAAAACAGCCATTAAAAACCTTATGAATAACAGAGAAGCATGGGAATACTGTTTCACCTGTTGTACATAGGGTCACTATGAGTTGGACACTGAGTCAAGGACACCTAACAACAACAACAACAAAACAAAAAAATAAAAAGCAAAAAACTCAGGTAAAAGAAATAGCAGTGTCATTTATTTTCTGAGTCAGTTCATCTACTCTGAGTTCTCACCTATCTAAATGGCAGGAAATAAAATTCTAATCATCTTTAGGGGAGACATTTCTCTCTTGTTAGGGTAGTAAAAGAACCTCAGCGGTCTAAGTTCCAGGGAAAGACTTGGGTGTTGACTTTGGCTGCTGTGAATCAACTTGTAATCCCATGCTTTATAAACTCTTCCAATGAAATGAGAGACATGTCATATGAAGTTGGAGTCTATATTCAAACATTGTGTTTTTCAAGGAGTGGTTTTTTGTGAAGTGGTGCACATTCTGTTTATGAGGAAATCTTTCCTTCTGTTTTAATAGCAAAGTACTAAGGAACTTGACAGTTTCACTTCTTGCCTATATTGCAACTGAGGAAAAGGTATTTTGACCTAAGACACTTCACCTCAGTCTCCTAGGAAATTGTATTCACTATGAATGCCACATCCTCAGTGTTGTCACCTGTTCAACTGTATAGAGCAGATCAGTAGGGGTCAGAGATTTCTTTTTTTGTTTATCAATAGTATAGGTGTGACTACTATGGAACTGGAAAGTACTTTATGATCATTTGGCATCTAAGAAAATCAAGGCAAATATACATATAATGAATTGTCAAAGCTGGCTGATGAAAAATATAAAATTAGGGCCCATATCTTTTGATTCTCTCACAGCCATATTTTCCAAAAACAAGTTTGCTCTAAGAATTCTACACAAAAGAAAAAAGTATCTTCATATGAATGTCATCATCAAAAGATTCACCTCCATTAAAATAACAAAAGCAAAAACAAGTTTCCATAAACTATTTAAAATATAGCTACTTTTTCAAAGGTAAATTAACATACAACTTCCAGAAGCATGTTTTGTTTGGCACATAATGTGCCCACACAAGTAGTAATATGTTAGCATCTGCATGCCGTAGAATATGCTGAAAACTATGGCATCTCTCCTTAACTGCTTCACTCCATAGAGTTACTGAATAATGGACATAAATTAGCAGAGCCACTAGTTAGGGCTAGGAAATGTGTTGTCAAATGACCTATATTATTTAAAAAATTAAATGTTCTATATCTTGGCAACATGATATCACTATCATTGTCTTTCTCCAACTTAGCACTGTCATTTCACCTTCTTTCAGCTTTATGGTTCTGATTTTTCTTTCAGTCATGTATTTGTGCAGCCAAAGCAGGCTCAATGCTGTCGTATTTTGGAAAGCACTTAATAATCCTGAAGGAATCAACACTATACTTAACAAGAGACAAATGGTCTAGCAATTGGTGTAAGCACTTGGCTTCATCCTTTATATATATTTGCTTTTGGTGAAAAATAGTGACTACTTCCTAAGTTTAGGGACATAATAGCTTTTCCTTTTGAAAGGGGGTGATTTTTCCAAGGGCAGAACAAATTATGCTGCTTTATTACATTTTTAGTCATTATATGTACATTCTTCCTTGTGTGTTGCAAAATATTTCATTTTCATTTAAAATACTTAATTTTTTCTAGAGCTGCCAATTAGTGTTCTTTTTGTAATTTAAAGTTTAAAGATTTTGTTTTGGATACTTTTTGTCTTTTTATTTTTTAACAAGAGGAGCCTTTGCCCTCCTCTTAGTTTTATGTACCAGGTGTATTATTCTGTTTCCAATCAGTTTCCTATTATCTCCCATTTTCCAATCCTGTCACAGAAAAGGACAAAGTCACCCAATGGGTTTCAAAATCTAGTTGTTATCCAAGTGAGAGCTATTATAAAATCTAACTGGAAAAATAAGATAAACAAAATGTAAGTAGAGTACACTCTCAATTTTATATAATGAAATGAGAATGATAAGCTTGTAAGAGCATAATAGTAACAATAAACACCATTCATCTAAAGGGATGGAGTGTTAGGGTGGTACACTGTTACTTTGCTCTACCTAAACAATGGAATGGGCTAGGATTTAGCTCAGTTGGTAGAGCAGTACGCTGCAGTCTCTGAGGTCCTGAGTTCAATTCCCAGCACCACAAAAATGGGAGAAGGACCTGGCAATCCACTCCCAAGGCAATCTCGAAACAGTCAGCCATTGAAAATCCTATGAGGGTTGCTATGAGTCGGATACTGACTCGAGGGCACCTAACAACAAGCCTGTAGCCGTAGCCCTGTGGAATCCGATCCCATCAGATCTCGGAAGCTAAGCAGGGTCTGGCCTGGTTAGTACCTAGATGGGAGACCACCTGGGAACACCAGGTGCTGTAGGCTTGGGAGAAGGACCTGGCAACCCCCTCCCAGCAATCAATCTGCCATTGAAAACCCTATGAACAGCAGAGAAGCACTGACAATTATGTTTCCCCTGTTGTACAGAGGGTCACTATGAGTCAGATACCGTCTCCACGGCACGTAACAACAACAACAACAAGACAATGGAACATTGAAATGACTGCATTTCCAGGTTATAGAATGCTAAGTGCAGTTCCCAAACTTTGGGCCTTAACTTTCTAAGTAATTTGAAAGACAACAGCCTGCAAGAACAGTGATTGTTTGTTAGGTAGGGAATACTTTATTCTGCTCTTAAAAATTTAGAGACTAAGACAATTAGAGAATATTCCTTCACCCCTCCTTGTAATATACCTTCTTTTGATTGATTGGTGATTTTTCCAAGGGCAGAACAAATTATACTGCTTTATTATATTTTTTAGTCACTATATGTACATTCTTCCTTGTACATTGCAAAGTACTTCATTTTCCATTAAAGTACTCTTTTAAAAGAACTATGCAATTTGCATCATTTTTTTCCTGGCTACAAAATATGCATTGCAACTATCCACACTAAACCCTAGCTCTTCTCTTTCAAACTTCTAAAGGAGGTGGTCTTCCCTTGTTGTGGGGTGCTCCTTGGGTCTCTGTGTTAAGTGAACACGGTTCTTCACTTAGCTGTCTGGAAACTTTGTCCACAGAGTCTCATGAGCAATTTAATCATGTGACTCAAACTGATTAATCAGTTACAAAATCAGGTATTAATAAGTAACTGTTTGATAATCTGATTATCTGGATTAATTGGCTGTTTTATTGAGGGACTTTTCTCACCTTTAATGACAAGAACACCTTTCTCATAAGAGTTTCCAAAGATGGGATGGAGATTGTCTCATTATAGCTGCTGAATCATTGTAAATGTTGAAATTAGTGAGGTCTTAAACTTTGAAATTCTGTGAATTGATATTTCAATTCAATCAAAACAGTAGATCTAGCCTCTATCTATAGCACACTCAGAGCATCAAAAGAAAAAACTCAATTCCTTGGTTAATATGCATGGAGGTTAGTGTGATTTCCTACTGCCTTAAAACATGAGTCAATTATTTATTTTGAGTGATATTTATAATATTATTATAACCTTGTTTTATAAGAGGTTCTTCAAATAAATAAGAGAAACTAGCATATCTTTTTCTAAGTATCTTGTCCAGGTTAAGGCATGCTTAGCAATAATTTGTGATGAAGTTTTTGAGCCCCTCACTACCCTAAACTCTTACTGATTAAGCAGGAGCTCAGTTCATTTAAAAGCCTTTACATAAGTATTATACTTTCTTAGGGTATTTTAACCCTACTACAGTATTAATTAGATTAGTTGTTTTTGTTCTGGAAATTTAAACTTAAAATTCCAGGTAAGAGACATATTTTTTAAACTCTCATTTCTTCATTCAGCGTAAGCTCTCCCTATCAACTTTAGAATTTACATAAATGTGATCAACATGATTTCCATGTCTGCACCTAAATTATTCATTGAATAGTAAATGTTGATACAAATATTGAACAGAACATGCAAAAGGAAGCAGTCTGGAGAATGTCACATACTATGATTTCTCTAACACAATCTTTTAGAATTCAATTTACTACACTAACCTTTTTTATAAAGGTGAAAAAATTTTCCTAATTAGTGTTGACTTAAGTTTTTATAATCATTGATTAAGTACATACAAATATTTCATGTATAGCACTTACACATATATAAAAACAAAAATTTATAAATTATAAAAAAGGAAAATTAAAGTGACAGCAATTAAAAGAGATGGGTATTTTATTTCTTATAGAATATAAAGCAGTTAGGTTATACTCAATAGTAGAAATATTACCTGTATTGTGTATTCTAATTTATCAATTTCTTGAAAAATAGTAGTGGACATAGACATAGTTGTTTAGTACCCAAAGTATATAGGATGCTTTTAGTGTTTCAATAATATGGGCCAATGTTATTTTAAGGCTTTGGTAAATATCTTCTATATGGTAAAGGAAGTCCATCACTGTTTTTAGATTATAAAGTATAAGGATGTATGTGCATGCATATACACATATTGTGTATACACATAATATCCACTTCTAATGTAGTTGAGGTTTCTTTGCTAATTTATTTGGGCTATATATGTAGTACTCATAATTGAGATTGGCCTTTTTTTTTCTAATTCTGTACTGTTCTTCTTGTTCTGGCTTTTATATTAAAAACATGTTAGCCTAATGAATAACTTTGGTAGCTTGCTTTCTTATTTTATTGTATGGAAAATTTTAAAATAATTATCTTTTCTTGAAGATTTTGATGAAATTCACATAATCTGGACTTAATACTTTTTTTTTTTTTGTGGCACTGGGGGTTGAACCCAAGATCTCCTGCTTGCATACTTTACAAGTGCTGGACCACTGAGCTGCCACCTCCAGCCCATTTTTTTTTTTTTTTGAGATAGGGTTTGGCTAAGTTACGCAGACTGCTTCTGGTCTTGAACTTGCAATCCTCCTGCCTCCGCCTCCCAAGCTGCTGGGATTACAGGCATGTGCCACCACACCTGGCTTGATTTAATACATTTCTGTGGGAAAGGCATAAAAAAGGGACTTCAGTACCATTTTAAATCCTTAAAAATTATTGCTCTATATATTTATGTGTTGTATAATAAACATGTTAAAAGCAGCATATATTATCAATTTATATTTTAGTAAAATTTGAAATATATTTGACACATATATAGAAGTCAGTCAAGAGCGGAAAATTTTAATTTAGACAGATGATTTATCAATATTTCTTTTATAAATTAGGTATGACCTTGGGTATATCCCATCTGAGTTCAGAGACCATCTCAAGAAGAGATTTGATTGATTGGACACTAATGATAGAAGACCAGACGAGTTATGGCATGACATGAAAGACATCATTTATGAAGAAAGGAAAAACTCATTTAAAAGACAGGGAAAAATTACAAAATTATATGTCAAAAGATACTCTGAAAATTGCCCTAGAATGTCAAGCAGCTAAAGTAAAAGGAAGACATGACAAAGTTAAATAACTAAACAGAAGATTTCAAAGGGGAGTTCAAGAAGACAAAATCAAATATTATAATGGCATGTGCAAAGAGCTAGAGATAGAAAACCCAAAGGGAAGACCATGCTTTGTTTTTCTTAAGCTTAAAGAATTGAAGAAAAAAAATTCAAGCCTCAAGAGACAATAATAAAGTAGTCTACCAGGAAAATATTAAGTGATGCAGGAAACATCAAAAGAAGATGGATGGAATATTCAGAGTCATTATACCTAAAAGGAATTCATGGATCATTAACCATCTCAAGATGGTTGTCATCAACAATCAATGCATATGATTAGGAAGCAATGATACTGAAGGAAGGAGTGGAAATTTCCTTGAAGGTATTAGTGAAACACAAGGCCCCAGGAATTGATGGAATACCAATTGTGATGTTTCAACAAACAGATGCAGCACTGGAGGGGCTAATATTTTTATGCCAAGCAATTTAGAAAACAACTACCTGGACTACTGACTGGAAGCAATCCATATTTGTGTCTATTCCCAAGACAGGGGATCCAACAAAATGTGGAAATTATTGAACAATATCATTAATATCACACACAAATAAAATTTTGCTAAAGACCATTCAAAGATGACTATAGCAGTATATTGATAGGGACCTGCCAGAAAGTCAAACAGAGTTCAGAAGAGGGCTTGGAAACAGGGACATCATGCTGATATCAGAAGGATATTGGCTGAAAGCAGAGAATACAGGAAGATGTCTATCTATGTTTTACTGACTATACAATGGCATTTGACTGTGTGGATCATAACATATTATGGATAACATTGTGAAATACCACAACACTTAATTGTACTCAAGATACACCTATTCATGGAATAAGAGACACTCCTTTGAACAGAACAAGGAATCACTGTATGGTTTGAAGATAAGGAAGGTGTGTGTCAGGGCTCTCCCATTTCTATGCTGAGCTGATAATCTCAGAAGCTGGATTTTCTGAAGGAGAATGTGGCATCAGTCTGGGAGGAAGATTCATTAACAATGTGCATTATAGGGGTGACACAACTTTTCTTGCTGAAAGAGAGGAGGACTTGAAACATTTACTGATGAAGATCCAAAAACACAGCATTCAATATGGATTGCACCTCAACACAGAGAATACAAAAATCCCTACAAATGAGTTGGTAAGCAAATTTATGGTAAATGGAGAAAAGATTGAGGTTGTCCAGGATTTTGCTTTACTTGGTTCTATAATACATACCCATGGAAGCAGTAATCAAGAAATCAAAAGATGGATTGCACTGGGAAAAGCTATTGCGAGAGACTTTTTTGTTGTTGTTGGTAGGTGTCATTGAGTCCGAGTCCAACTCATCGCAACCCTATGTACAGCAGACTCAAACACTTCCCAATTCTGTGCCAGGCACATGATCTTATTTACATTTAACCCCATTGTTGCAGACACTGTATCAGTCCATCTGGTGGAGGGTTTTCCTTTCTTTCATTGACCTGCCACTCTACCAAACATGATGGCTTTCTCCAGGCATTGATCTCTCCTGACTACATGTCCAAAATATGTAAGACACAGTCTGGCCATTCATGCTTCCAAGGAGGACTCTGGTTGCACCACATCTAGGACAGATCTGTTAGTTGTTTGGGCAGTATGGTATATTCAGTAGATATCCCCAGCACCATAATTCAAAAGCATCAATTCTTCTCCTGTCTCCCTTGTTCAATGTCCAGCTTTCACAAACATATGATGCAACTGAAAATACCATGGCATGAGTCAGACCTTTGTCTTCAATGTGACATCTTTACTTTTCAATACTTTGAAGATATCTTTTGTCAAAGCTTTTCCTAGAGCAATGTGTCTTTTGATTTCTTGACTGCTGCTTCCACTGGTGTTGATTATAGAGCCAAGCCAAGTAAAATCTTGGACAACCTCAATCTTTTCTCCCTTTATTGTGAAGTTGCATGCTGACCCAGTCGTAAAGATTTTTATTTTGTTGATGTTTAGTCTCAATCCATCTTGAAGGCTGTGATCTTTGATCTTCATCAGTAAATGTTTTAAATCCTCTTCACTTTCAGCAAGCCGAGTTATGTCATCTGCATAACTCAGGTTGTTAATGAGTCTTCCTCCAATCCTGATGCTGCATTCTTCCTCATAAAGTCCATCTTCTGGGATTATTTGCTTGGCATATAAATTGAAGAGATACGGTGAAAAAGAGACCTCTTCAGAGTGTTGAAAAGTAAAGATGTCACATTGAAGACAAAGCTGTGTGTGAATCATGCTATGGTATTTTCAGTTTTATCATATTCACGTGAAAGTTGTACAGGGAATAAGGGACACAGGAGAACTGACAGCATTTGAGTTATGGTGCTAGAGAAAAATATTGAATATCCTCCCAAATGAACCAACAAATCTGTCCTAGATGAAGGGCAACCAGAGTGCTCTTAGGGAGTAAGAATTGTTAGATTGTGTCTTTCATATTTTGGATATCTTTTCAGGAGAGACCCATCCATACAGAAGGACAACATATTTGGAAGTGAGATGGATCAATGAAAAAATAGAATACTCTCAAGTAGAGGGATTGACACAGTGGCTGCAACAATGGACTTAAACATAAAAGAGATCATATGCATAGCACATTGTCAGGTAATATTTTTTTTGTTGTATATAGGGTCACTATGAGTTAGACTGGATTTGAAGGCACTTAACAACAACAATAACATAAGAAATCTTTGATGATCCAGGGTCATAAGAATGAAACTTCACAAAGTATACAAAAGGGAAAATCTTCATGACCTTGGATTAGGCAGAGTTCCCCTATTGTGTACTTCATGAAGTTTCATAGGTTTACATTCTACTTTTAGGTCTATGATCCATTATGACCCATTTTAGTTCATTTGTTTTTTAGTATGACATTCTTTTTTCTCTATGTGTACAAAATTGATTTTGTGTCATGTCCTGGTTTGAATATAAAATGTCTCCCAAAGGTCATGTGTTTTAATGTGTGGTTGCACTGGTAGCACTGTCCTCAGAGGTTATTGAAACTTGGTTAGTGGTATCTAGTTTACCATAAGTGAGTCACTGAGGATGGGTATCTGGAGGTGTTTATGCTGGACTCATGGCTCTGAGAAGCTCTCTTTCCCTGGTCCACCATGCTGTGAGGTTGTCCACTCACCTAGTTGGCCTTTTTGAAGACACAAACCTGTGCCATCCATGTCAAATGTGTAACAATGATGCTGAAAGATAGCCAGTATGCATACCATAGATGTGGGGAAGGTGCCTAAGAATCCATTGTGATGAGAAGCATTTCATTCTCAAAAAACTTCTTCCTCTTCTTTCTGTTATTGGTAGTTCTCAATGTTAGATACATATATTTTTTTCCATGGGGTCAAAATGTAGCTAAGTATCTGATTGCAAGTAGGCAAATGTGTTGTTGTTGTGAGGTGCTCTTGACACAGATCTGACTCAGAGTGACCCTATGTACAACAGAACGAAACATTACCTAAAACTGTGTCATGTA
This sequence comes from Pedetes capensis, assembly GCA_007922755.1. Classification (NCBI taxonomy): domain Eukaryota; kingdom Metazoa; phylum Chordata; class Mammalia; order Rodentia; family Pedetidae; genus Pedetes; species Pedetes capensis. The sequence goes on along the minus strand of VMDO01004599.1, from coordinate 66,523 downwards.
CATGATTATTTTATGTTTGAGCCCATTGTGCAGCCACTGTGTTTCTTCTCATTTTGAGTTGTGCCACATCAGCAAAAGGAGGTCCCATGGGCTTTACTTTATTCCCATCATTAAGGTCAACTCTACTTTGAAGAGGCAACACTTCCCCAGTTGTTTCTTGAATAACTTCCAGCCTGAGGGACTCATTTTCTGGCACACATTTCACAGTGCTTTTCTGCTATCCATAGGGTTTTCAATGGCTAGTTGTTTCAGAAGTGGGCTCCTGGGTCCTTCTCCCCAGTCTGTCTTAGTCTGGAAGCTTAGCTGAAACTTGCCTACCATGGGTGGCTCTGCTGGTGTCTGAAATACTGGTGGGATAGCTTTCAGCATCACAGCAACATGCAAGCCCCCACAGGATGACAAGCTGACAGACACATGGGGAAAAGAAAAAAAATACGGGACAGAAATCTGATATTGGCAGTTTTCAATTTTCATTTGTGTGTGAATTTTTTATATAAATATGGGGATATAAAGCTTCAATTCCAGTCAAAATGTTTCAGTGAACAAGTTCTGGCAGTTGAACTTTATAATGATATAAACAAACCTGCTAAAATTTTCTGGACAATGCTGGTGTTTGGATTTTTTAAAAGTAGATTTTTTGTTGATGGCAAATTAATGGTGGTTGTAGCATTTTTGTCATAACAATAGATTTCATCCATTCACCACATTTTTCTGAGTTGTCCTACATACAAGTATATGTTTATCCCCCAGTAATGGGAGGTTGAACCCACTTGCACATGCTATGCAAACAATCTACTATGAAACTGCCTCCCCAGGCTTCTTTTTATTTTTGTTTTGAGACAGGGTCTCACTAAGTTGTGCTGGCTGCCTCTTTCCTTGAACTTGTGATCCTCTTACCTCAGCTTGCTGAGTTGCTGGGATGACAGAGTGTGCCACTGGCACCTGGCTGCAAGTACATGTCTTAATGTTGTCTGACCTCTTTGCTGTTCCTGCAATTTTGCTATTAAAATATATCAAATTAAAAGAATGATTTGTGAGTTAATCCAAATATTTAAAGATTATCCCTTTATATTTTTGTACTAGTATATTTTAAGTACTTTTATTCTTACTCATATTTGTTTTATTTCTTAGAATATTGCCTTTATTGAAACACAGTCCACGTGGACTTGATTAAAGTATGTATTATTCCATTGTTGGGTAGACTATCCTGTAATTATCAATTGGTTGAAGTTGATTGATAGTATTTGTTACAAAAGCCAGAACTTGAACTGTTGAACAATATCCTTCCTGAGTTTCATAGATAATTCTATTTCTTCTTGCATCCTAACACATATTTAATGCTGTAATTTGGTCTTTTGAGGTGAGATTTTCTAATCACTTTTCACCAAGTTGCAGCATTTTATTGTCTTCTAGATTAATGCAGGAAGCCCAATTGTGGCTGCTCTAAATACACAGAACCTGCAGCCTAGTAGCCCATCCACTCAAAAGCATTACAACTCTAGCTGTTTTTTAAAAACACGTACCTCTTCTGTCTTGCTCCGTGTATGATGGAGCATCAAACCCATGTCTACCGTACCTGTTGGTTTTCTTTTTTCTTTTTCTTATTACTATTCCTTTTTTCCCCCTATAGTTTGTGGTTGAACCTAGGGCCTCACAATACTTTGCAAGTGTTCAAACACTGGGCTATACTCCCGGGGCATTTTTAATTTTTTAATTTTTTATTTTGAGTCAAGTTCTCACTAAATTATTCAGGCTGCCGCAGGCTTTGAACTCACAATCCTGCTTCCTCTGTCTCCCAAGTCAATGGGATTACAGGCATGCACCACCATGCCTGGTTACTTTGGTTTTCTTCATTTCCATCATCTGAAGATTTCCATTTATGTCTTTCAAACTTGAATATAATTTTTATTTTTAAAAATTATAAGTTGATATTTATGTGGTTGATACAATGCAAAGGAGGCTTTTTGTATTTGTTAATCTCTTCTCTTGGGGCTGGAAACTCTAAATTTACTATTATGTCTTTAATTTTAGTATTAGCTTGGCTACTGTGATTCTACCTCGAAGAATTATCTTTTGAATGAATATGTTTGACAAGGCAACAATAATGTTAAACTTTTGTTTGCTTAGAACTATTAGACCTATTTCTTGCCCCAATATCAGCCTTTAAAAGATGCTAGACTAGTAATTTTGATGATGTGTCACCTGATAATATTGTAAAGCCTTCTTACTCATGTTAAGATATGGTTATCTTTTTATTAAAAATGGCATTAATTTCTAATTCATTTGTTTCTAGTATCAGAAACAGAAATAGAAAAGGAATTCATTGAGTATTTCTGCTATTCTAAGTGGTAATAAATTATTGGAAGTTGCAATAGTAGAATTAATTCTCCTATGTGCAGGTCCTTTTGATTTTGATGTGTTGATAAAGCCATACGCCTGTGATGCTTTAATTATTGTACAACACCTATTCAAATGATTTAGGAAATTTAGTTCAATTTCAGTTGGTCTTCCTGTAGCACACATGAGCAACTGTACATGTACAAGCAAACATGAACTTAGAAATTATATGTTGCTATTTAGTTACAAGGTACAAATGTAGATAAGTAAGACTATGCTTATTTTGATTTTTGTAATTAATGTTAAAATTAAGCCACAGAATTTTAAATATGATTTAAGATCACATTTTAAGAAATGTTATTTTAGACTCTAACACATATTTTCAACTGACAATAAGAAATTAAGAAACCTAAGAAGGGTAGCATTGTGTTGAGGGGTGAAGCCAAATCATATGGGGACATTGTAAATTTCTCAGATTTGTTCTGGCCCAAATATTTAGATATTTGGGTCAGATTCTCCCTACTTAATGAGCACGCCCTTCACATCCAACATTTCTGTCCTGCTCAAATCTATGAGTGTTAAATCAAATAAGATTAGATTTAAAAAAAATTTTAATGAGGATAAAATAGTTTTACTTAAATACAATTCCTTTCCTATATTTTTTGGACACGTGGTAATACTAGATGAAATATTAAAGACATAGTTACAAGGTATAGCTTGCCTCAGAATGCTATACATAATTCAACATGGAACAGACATAAAAAATGTTGAGTTAGGGTGAACCATGAGCCCTCTGGTCTTCAGTACCTATGTAGGCAGAAGTAGCTGGAAGTTTAATTGGTACAAAATATGCCAGAATAAGTGGAGTCCAGAGCTTGAGACACACTCCTGTTTATAAAAGGAGGCTGAAAATATGCTGATTTACTGCTTGGAGTTATGGCTTCATATGATGTTTGGGGCTTAGAAAGGAAGAAAGAGATAGAGCTTCAATATAAAAATCTGATTCACATCATTCAGTGGTCCACTGGCTGGATCTGCTGATGTTATGATTATTACCTGGAGCAGGAGTTCCAAGATGCCATTATAAAACTTGAATAGGACCTGTACGGGCCAGTGCAGCAAAGGAAAGCACCACAAACAATAGCAAAATGAACTGGTTAATGAGATTTTCTTTGATAACATTTGTTCTTTTCTTCCAACCATGTAAGCCTCATATTTTCTCATCTCCCACCCATACACTAGGCTTGACTTTGTGATTTTCTTAGACCAATAGGATATTAGCAGATGTGATTCAAGCAGGGGTATGATCTATGTTTGTTAGATTGGTTTCACATCATTGACCTGAGAACATGTATAACCTTACTGGCTGGTTCAAAGAGGATGGAGGAAATATGAGGTAGACATGGAGCCAAATGTGAGCCTAAAGCCCAGCCTGCTCAAGAGTTTCTTAGGTCCCGATCTCCCACTGCTGATCTGCAGATCCATGAGAGAACAAACAGTTGTTGTTTTAACTCACTGAGATTCGGGGCAGTTTGCTACTCTTTAAGATTATGATTATTGCTAAATACTAAAGCAAATCCTCAAATTTCTACTTAATCCAAAAAAAATCTATTTTAAGTAAATTTCTCAAATGGATGTATTCAAAAAGACATGAGAGAAAGTAAAAAAAATTGAGACTCAATGTACTCCTCATGAAAGTTAATTTTGTGAAAATTTGTTAAAGCCTTTCATATGGTAATTTTAAGAGTATACTGAGTATTTGTTTCCCCTCCATGCTTTATATATATTGGACTCTAATCCCCATTCTGATCATATTTGGGGTGGAGAAATTTGGAAGGTGAGTAGATTATGAGATGAACACTCATAAATAGGTTCAGTGTGCTTATATAAAAGACACTATGGTGACCCCTCATTCTTCCTATCATGTGAAGACACAGGGAGAAGATAGCCATTTATGAATCAAGAAACAGGATCTTACCTGACACTGAATTTGCTGGGAACTTGATCCTGGATTTCCTACCCTTTAGAACAGTGAATTCTCCATCTGCTCCAACTCATCCTCATCCAAAGATTCTTCCTAGGGGTGTAGAAAAAGGAAGGCTCAAAAACTAGCAACACCCTGCCCTTGCCAAGGAGTCTCATTTCAATTGGATATGACTGTTGAGCAATTTATACCCCACCACATTGGCAAATAGTATGGAGCATTCAGCTAGTAATTAGTGAAAGCTAACATATATGTGTGATATCAATAAAGGCAGACCATTTAGAAGCTTAATTGGAGATCAGGGAAATAGTGAATGAGAGGCTTGCCAAAGATGTGGGCATCCCCACTGGTCAGGAAGACTGTCCTCAGGAAAGACTGGGTTCTCTGAAAAGTGCTGTTGGAAGATGTACATCTTGTGGGAAATAGTTATCACCAAACTGGTCCAGCTATACCGTTTAAAAAATAAACAAGCAGATCAGCAACAGCAAGCCTCAAGGAAGAAATCAGCACTCAGAATTGCTGCGATATATTGTATAAAACATTCAGTCAAAACATTATGAAAATTCAAAGAAACAGTGTGTGACCCATATTTGGGGGAGAAAGCATGTAATAGAATGAAAACAAACCAAACCTGAACAAGACAACAAACAAAAACCAAAACAAAAAACCCCACAGCAACCACCACCAACAAAAACCTGCCTTAGAAGGGGCCCCGATGTTGGGCTTAGAAAACTGTCTTAAAGCAACTATTATAATCTAGAAGAAATAAACAAATTCTTAGATACATATAACCTTCTAATATTGAATTATGAAGAAATGGAAAATTTGAACAGACCAATAATGGGTAAGGAAAATGAATCTTTAATTTAAAAAATCTCCTATCAAATAAAAGCCTAGGACTTCATGGTTTAGCTGCTGAATTATAGTGAGCATTTAAAGGAGGATTAATACCAATCTTTCTTAAACTCTTCCAAAAACCCAACTTTTCCAAACTCATTTTATAAAACTCGTATTACCCTATCCCAAAGCTAGACAAGGACACTAAATATTTTCTTTAAAAAGGAAGAAAATTATAGGCAATATCTTTAATGGACATGGATGTAAAAATCCTCAAGAAAATAATAGCTAACTAACTGGATTCAACAGAATTTGAAAAAAATCATTGTCCATGACCTAGTGGAATTTATCCTGGGCATGCAAGGATGATTCAACATAGGCAGGTCAATAAATGTAATACAGTACATTAATAGAAGGAAAGAACAAGAACCATATGATTACCTCACTTGTTACAGAAAAAGAATATAACAAGATCAATGTCCTTTTTGCGATAAAAAATTCCCAGTGAATAAGACATAAAGCTGCATCTCAACAAAATAAATTTCAGATATGAAAAGCCCCAATTAACATCATACATAACAGCAGAGAATTAAAAGCTTTTCCTTTAAAATCAGAAACAAGGAAAGGGCACTTACTCTCATCACTTCTATTCAACACAGTCCTAGAGATCCCTGCTAGAACAATTAGGTAAGAACAAAGGTGAGTATCCAAATTGGAAAGGAAGAAGTTAAAGCTATTTGCAGATGACATAATCTTACACATAAAACCCCAAAAGGCATCACCCAAAACACATTAGAATAATTGACTTTAGTAATGTTGCAAGATGCAAAATCAGTATACAAAATTCAGTAGCATTTCTGTACCCATTTGTGAACTATCCTAATAAGAAACTAAGAAAAATCAATTCACAATAACATCAAAAATGGATAATTAAAATACTTAGGAAAAAAATCAAGGAAAATGAAAAAAATTCACAGAAATGTGAGATAATATTATATGCACCAATATGTAAGTACCAGAAAAAGAGAAAGGGGCAGAATATAATAGTCAAAATGATAATGTGTTAACTTATTAGAGAGACACAGCAGTAGATCTGGCTAGGTAAAAGAATGAACAAACTGGTATTCCCATTACATTTATGTTGGTGAGCTTAATGGGGTCCATATTCTTATCTACACTGTGGGAAATTTTCATGGAGAGATTAGTTTTCTGCCATAAAAGCTATTTTTTTTAAAAGAAATGCATTTATCTATAGTTTGGGCTAGAACTGGGAGACAGAAAGAGAAATTCCCAATGTTTCTCTGCTTTGCCCACAGCAGTGTTACAATTTATGGAAAAGATGAAACAAAAGCCAGGAAATATGGATATGTAGATTGAGCTGTGGGCCCAAGTTATCATAAGTATGAAATAAGTCTTTCTCCTGGGAGATGAGTCCCTCTTTTGGCTGTAGGGCCAAATCTTAGGGGTTCTACTGCAATCCTCCTTTTTACTTATTTCTCAATGAAAGATTGGCATGTAGATTCCTTAAGGGGAACATGCAATATATACATATATATATATATATATATATATATATGTTACAAACGAGCCACATGTCTGTGCCTGAAAAAAATGCATGAGCAGAATTCAAGTAGGAGCCGAAGTTAGAAGACATCCAATTAGTAGGTCATTATTGTCAGGTTGTTACACTATTTTTAGAGACAGTTAGCTGTCTTGAGTTGTTCACTCTATATTTGAAACACACACATAAGCTCACATTATGTACACACACTCATAATCATACAATCCACTTAGGTTTCTTAACCTTATGTTTGCCTAAGTCCATTCTGGCTTTTATATCTGTAACATTACTATTTCAACACATCTGATCATTGTTGTTGTTGTTAGGTGCCGTCGAGTCATCTCTGACTCATCATGACCCTCATAGGGTTTTCAATGGCTGATTGTCTCGGGATTGCCTTGGGAGTGGATTGCCACGTCCTTCTCCCATTTTTGCAGTGCTGGGAATCGAACCCAGGACTTCAGAGAGGCGCTCTACCAACTGAGCTAAATCCCAGCCCCATCTGATCATAGTTTACTATTTACAGTCAGATGCTACCAAATTTATTGTTGGCACAGTAAAAATATGAAAACCTACCAGGACTTTCTTGTTTCTCCTATTTCCCTTAGTTTCTTTTAAAAAAATAAAAATAAAAATAAATTCAGAGATTCTGCTGTTTTTACACTTTCAACTGCTGTTCTCTTTTAGATATCACCACGAGAACATACAAACCTTTACTCCCAGTAGCTCGAAATGTGCTTTTTAATATCTATGGTGCATTTTAATGACTACGCTTGGCATCCTCTTTCTGGGGGATTATACTTTTATAAGTCTTCTTTATTGAACATCTACTAAATGCCAGATATTTTGCTAAGAATCTACATTTACTATATCCATTATCTAATTTAACTTATGCATCAGTCCACATGATATAATTGTGTTCTCCTTTTTATTGGTGAGAAAATAGGCTTAGCTGATTTCCTAAGGCCACAATCTACTGGTGAAATTGAGATTTAAAATTTAAGCCTGTGTAAATTCAAAGCTATACTCTTTTTTATTATAGTGTATTGTCTTTTACATGCAAACTCCAACACAATATTAATAATCTTCTCCAAAGTTAAGAGTTTCTGGTTTTGACTATGTCTTTATATTGTTGAAATTTCATGGCAGCTGCCTGGGGTTCCAACAGCATGCCTTGGAGGAATGAAAGCTTCTCTGCCAGCTCTTCCTGATAAACTCAAGAATGTATTACTAAGAGGAATGTCAGAAGTATCTATTTCACAGTTTAATTTTTTTTAAGTTTTTTAAGCATACAGACAAGCACTACTCGGTTACTGAGTTAAACAAAGACAGGGAAAAGGAACAAAGAAATAATAACAAGATAATATTACTTTGACCCAATGGCACCAAACAACAACAAAGTATTACTTAATATTTATTGAGCTCTCACTACATAAAAATATTGAATAGTGGGCCTTACACAAGTAATTAAAATTAACATTTGAAAAATTAAATTCTGAAATTTCATACTTTTATTTCAACTTTACAGATAGAAACATAAAACATGGAAGATTAAAAAATATATTTAACTGAGCATGATAACCAGTGTGAAGGCTGTATTCTCTTCTAGCTATATCTGACATCAAAGTTTGTGTCCTTAATCATTGTGCAACTCTAGAAAGAACCTATTATAAAAACTACCATATCCAAAATTGTGACTCAGATACAAATTCTTGTATAAACATTTTTATTACTTAGATAGCTGTGTCAAGGAGCTAGTTTTTTATCTCAGTTGAAAGAGTGCTCTCTATACTCTCTGAAGTCCTGGGTTTGATGCTCAGCACAGCAAAAATGGGAGAAGGATGTGGCAATCCATTCCTGAAAACAGTCTCAAAAAACAATCAACCATTGAAAGCCCTATGAATAGCAGAGAAGCACTGACATAATGCTGGGCATGACACAGTGTTCATTCTGTTGTATGTGGTAGGGTAGATATGAGTTGGACCTGACTCAATGGCACCTAACAACAAAAACAGCAGTTCTGTCAATAAATAAATATGTGAATTAAGAAAAAAACTTCTGATATCCAAATGTAGGGGTACACATCTGTAATCACAGCACTTGAGAAGCTGAGGCAGGAGTATCGGGATCAATGCAAGTTTGAGGCTAGCCTTGTCTGCATAGCAGGTTTCAGGCCAGCCTGGCTACACAGTGAGACTCTGTCCCCCCAACCCTCCCTACAAACGCACACACACATCTTCCCATTTTTCATGTTTTTATTTGTGACTATACTATGATATAATAAGAATTCTTTTTTCAGCATGTTGCTATGCAGCCCAGGCAGACCTCAAACTCTTGATCCTCTTGCCTTAGCCTGTTGAGTGCCAGCATTACACATGTGCATCACCATACCTGGCTTTACTGTGGATTTATTATGTACCAGGCAAGGCACAATACTGATAACTAGTAGCAACTCTAGGTTCTACCCCTCTCTAGTCATGCTCAGTATGAAGGCAGTATTGTAGAATTAGTAATAAAACTGGAAAAGCTTGAAAGAAGGAAAAGGAGAGGTCTTTTAACAGAAATCTCATGATTTCAAGCATTTGATGACTAAACTGAGCATGTAGAGATTAATCTGGGTTGAAATGAGAAAAATTAAAAATTATCCATTCTATATCTAGAAGAATTTGACCAGGGTAGCATCATTATGCTACTCCTCAATCCATCTAAATCTTTCATTAGTCTATTTTCTTTCTCAGGTTTACTGCTAATTCTGCAAATAGCAGGTGTGTACTGACTGTGAATGCAGAGGAATGAGCACCCTCCAAAGAAATCTTGTAACATCCTAAATATGGTATTATAGTAAGTAACTTCTTGTGCTTTGATAATCTTTTTGTAGGATTGGAGTTGTTGGCTCCACAGGACTCCAGAGACAGGGAGAAAAAAATCTTAGATTCTAAAAATCTTTTTATTGTACTTCACATGGCAAAAGACTCATTCTGTTTCAAACAAAGTGATTCTTGTTTTTATAACCATGTTTTGCCTAAATAAAGGATGTCACATTTTAAATCTTTAAAATTTAGCATGTAGTGTATAAATTAGCATGAAGTATATAAAAAGCCTTTCAGAGAGACTTTTTCTTCCTTCCTTTTTTCTCTTTCCTTTCTCCTTTCTGCCTTTTCCTTTTGTTTTTTCCCACTATTTTCTTCTATCTTCTATAATTTATTAATCTTCTACTCTTTTCTTTTCATTTTCTTATAGTTTTTTCTTAAATCATTGTCTTCTTTGACTAATTTGTCTTAAGGCATTTCTCTTTTACTTAATTAGCTAGAAGGGGTGGTTTATATGTACCAGGCAATATTAAGGATAGTTTCATTTTTTCATTTTGACTTTACTTACTGTGTTCTTCACTCTTCTACCAAAGAATGTTGTCCTTGAACACTATATAGGCGGCCAAATTTATTTTCTTTTGTTCATGTCTATGCTTTAGTTGGTCCATATAAACATTATAATTTCAATTATAATAACTAGGCACACTGCAAGACATGGACATATGCATTGAGGGTAATTATACTTAGAAAGTGCTTTGTGACTTCCTATTTCTTCTTCTGGGAATAAATAGTCTCTCTAACATAGGTTTACTTTAAAACTAAAAACTTCAATCCCAGTGGAGATACTCACACTTGTAATGCTAGTGACTCAGTAGGTGGAGGCAGGAGGATTGCAAGTTTGAGGCCAAAGCTAGCCTGTGTAACTTAGTGAGATTCTGTGTCAAAGTACGAAGTAAAATTGGGCTAGGAGTGAAGCTCAGTGGTAGAGTACTTAACAAAGTATGTATGAGGTCCTGGTTCAAACTCCTAAGTACCATGAAAACCAAAACCAAAACAACAAAAAGCTTTCAGAAAAGCTAGCAAAGCCATGGAGGTCAAACAAATTATCTAGTAACCCAGCATGCTAACACTCAAGAGAAAAGAACCTAGTAATTGTGTCTGTTGGTTCAGCCTACTCAAAAGTCTTCGTGTGTGTGTGTGTGTGTGTGTGTGTGTGTGTGTGTGAGAGAGAGAGAGAGAGAGAGAGAGAGAGAGAGAGAGAGAGAGAATTACTGGCTCTCTTTAATTATTGGAGAGGTTGATATTTCACTCTTGCGATGCTCAAGACTTGAAAAATTAGTTCTTGAGAAAAGCAAAAACAATGAGGCTGGGGCTGAAGACTTTCAGTCTGAAGACTTATATCTTAGAAATAACTTATTGCTGCTTATTTGGGCCCTGGAATTTTCCTTTAAAGCAGAAAATAAAAATCTCCTGCTATGTGAGGGGTTACTTAAACCCTGAGTCTGGTTTCCATTGCAGATATATGAAAAAGCAGCAGTGTGGAATTATTTAAAAGCCTATTTAAAAGCACTGTTTAAAAGCATGTAAAAGCAGAAAAAGAGAGGATGTTCTCCCTTTTTGACAGGAAGGATGACATGGATCTACCAATTAGGAATACTTAATACCTGTTTGCAAAGCCTCTTTTTTCTATTGTAAACTACTAAGTCAGATGCAAAGGAAATAGAGGAGAAAATGAAAACAAACAAGAAACAAAACTCAAAGCAAAAATCAAGGCTGATTCTACTGTTTTTTTGACTTACAAATGGAAACCCATCAGCTGACTAAAGTATCAAAGACTTGAACAGTAAGCAAACTCAATCTCATTTAGATGAGTGGAAAGCAATTCCTGAGCAAGTGTAGGAGAACCTAGATCATTTGACATGACAGTCTTTATAATTATAGAACATAAAGGCTCAGGGGTACACTCTGAGGCAGTGACAAGATCTTGAGAATGAACAGGGACTTGGAAGCGATCAGATTGAACGAACGGAGAAAGTGCAAGAGAAATAGAAAGAAAGGAACAGAGAAGGGGATCAGGCACAGAAAACAATAAGGAATGACATGTTGTTTCTTGTTAGATGCCCTCTAGTTTGGTCTGACTCACAGCAACCCTATGTATGAAAACAATCCCCTGACATGGTGCTCTGCCCAGAACTATTGTCAGTGCTTCTCTGCTATTCATAGGGTTTTCAATGGCTGATTTATTTTTAGATGTGTGTTGCCAGGTCCTTCTCCCAAGCCTACAGCAGCTGGTATTCCCAGGCAGTCTCCAATCCAAGTACTAACCAGGACCAATCCTGCTTGGCTTCTGAGATCTGAACAGATCTGATGCCAGGGTGGTACAGACGCAAGCAAGGAATGATGTAGGCTAAGCAACTCAAGCAAGAAATCCTAATAGCCCACAAAGCACTGAGGTTGTTGTTCTATTTGGAGGCATTCAGGTCCCAAATACCAGCCAGCAGAAGAAACCTGGGGAAGAATAGGCATCAGTCAGATTTTTAAATGAAAAGATGTGAGAGACAGTAAAATAAGGGGTAAAAAATGATGATAAACAGGGCTAATGTCTACAGTGACATTTTGATAGGGAAGGACACTAAAGAAATGTTATCTACTTCATGACAGATGCTTACATGTAGTAATATGATTTCATTCAAAAGGCTACTTAGACTGGAACTTTTTGTTCTACATGTAAGTAACCTGAGGTCAGAGGCTTACACTGATTGCTTGAGTTCTTATCCAATGCCAGCTACCTTGATACGTATATCATATGGATCCTGTTTTCCCTGTTTGGAGTATCTGTGTTAGAGCTTGTTGCCTTGATAGAAACCCTTCCGACAGCCTAGAGGTATGACCTGTCTCAGCGGTTCTTCTTTTTTTCTCTCTTCTTTTACCATGAGCAGGACAAGTATAGTGGTGACAAGATGAGCCATATATGCCCGTTCTATTGACTTCTTGTACTCCTAATCATTCTATACGAAACTCAGAAACAGAAAGCCAATTACTTGTTTCTTTATCAGTCCTATGACAGGAATATACTGGCTTCCACATTCTGTCTTCTTTTATCATATCATTCCCTCTCTTTTCTTTGATGCTTAATGCTGTGTGAGATGCCAGCCACAGAGGACACAGGAGTCAGGGTGGAGGAAGGACTCCCTTCAAAGCCATAATTTGGGTACCATGGTATGAAGAGCAGCAAATAATCACAGGGAAATAGACTTTCTCTGAACTATGTTGCTTTGTATTCATAGTTATTCTGTTTCCTCCATTCATGGAGGCATATAAACTTGCATTAAAGTGAAGTAAATGCCTTACACGCAAATGCAGCAAAGAGCTAGGTTTACCATCTGTACAGAAAGCTGACATGAATTAAATTTAAATTTAAGGTGAACACTTTCTCCATCATGTTAAAGAGATTTCCTCTCCCCTGCCCATTCTCCACTAAATACATCCATAGTATAGTAGTAAGTTTGGATAGAAGAGACTTTTGACGACTAGTCTAGACTCTCCACAATTTTCAGAAGAGGAAACACGAAAATGTTGATGGATGCTAGTGGATGGTCTAGTCAGTGGCAGAGCTGGGACTAGAACCTATGTCTCTCAATACTGAGTGCAGTTTTTAACGCAATGTCATGTCACTTCAAGACCTAAGTTACAAACAGGACTTAAAAACAATAGCAACAACAAAATTGTACCATCTCTATTCTAGTTTTAAGTCAATGCAGGCTATTAATGAACTGTTAAGTGTTTCAAACAGAAATTTTATTTTAGGAAGCTTGGAAGTTCACATATTTCTTTTGGAAAGAAAGGATTTGGGTTATTTTGTTTGGTTGCTTGCTTCTGTTCTCCATCATGATGTGTAGATGTTCTTCCTATAGAATGAATAGATTTTGTAAAAGACTCAGATGTATACTTTTAGAGAAATTCTCTAATCTAAAATAAAAATAATGGTGCAGGGCTTGATGCTGGCATCTCACAACCCTGGTTCAAATTCAGACTATATGCATTTTCTAATAATGTGATCTTGGGCAAATTCCTTAACCTCTTAAAGCCTCCTTTCTCTCATTCTCAAAATCCTGATAATAATAATCCATTGTCTTAGGTTTGTTGTGCAGATCAAATGAGGTAAGGTATAAATAATTATTAGCATAATATCAGGCTCATAGTAAGTACTCAATTAAATGTTGACTCTGTGTATATTGTATGTGCTAGGTATATTTAAACACGGGTTTATCTGCCAGGAATTACTTTGCCCTCTACTCACATGATGTTGGATTAGGCCTGATTATGAAGGATGGAAGTATGCTCTTCAAGGCATAATTATAGATATGTGCAAAATAATGAGACATTTTGGAAATGGACATATAGTTTAATGAGTCACTTCACTACTTCAGCACTTTGAAGTGTCTGTAGGGAAATATAGGTATATAGAGATTAATGAGTGTCATATAAAATCTGAAAAAAGTCATTTTTAAATGATTAAGAAAGGCTGCCTTGCACAAATTAAAACACCATTTTCCCTTTTTCTACTGATTTCTCAGAGTTTGCAACTCAAGAAATGGCATTATTGTTTCCAAAAATGAAATATTTGACCAGAAAGCACTTCTTTATTCAGATATCTAGTGGACATGGGCCACCATTTCAGGTAAAACTTCTGTATTCCTATTCCAATTATATGGCCACCATTCAAAACTCTTTTAGATGATTCTTCAGAGAATCACCCTATGGTTTGATGCAGCTATAAGGCTTAGTCCTTTCAAATATTTCTTTGATTTGTTTTGCTCTTACCAAATGCAGAATAAATATTATTCTGAAACCTTAATTTTCCCCTTCATTTTTATTTTATTTTATTTTATTGTGGTACTGGGGAGGTGAACCCAGGGCCTCATGCTTGCTTTGCAAATGCTCTGCCGTTGAGCCACATATCTAGCCCATTGTTTACTTTTTATCTTGAGATAAAAAGTTTTTTTTTACTTTTTATCTTGAGATAAAAAGTCCTGTGGCAGGGCACATAGGGCGCAGATTCTCTTACATTTTCCAGCATCCACTACCAGTGGGTTAATGTGCCTGGGCCCCACAAATTGATCATAAGTGGAAATATCATGAGTCACTTCAGATCCAATGCAGTTAGACTCCTTGACACCTACTCCATTTCTCATTTCTCCTCTTGCAATGACCTTGAGGTCTCTGCCTTCTAAGGGCATAGCCATAAGTTGTCAGACGATCACCTTCCCTATACTGATCACTGTGTGTGTGAAAAGGTAACTGTTTTGTGCCAAACAAAGGTTTCAAGTTCATCTGCTGCAGCAGCTAGACTTAATTATGCTCACCGGTAACACAAACAACTGAAGTCATAGCAATGTTGTTGCCACATATTTTTTCAATCTATACTTATTAAAAGTACAAGTTTTATCACATGGAAATTAGCCCTTTGGTCTCAAAAAGTACAAAACTGAAATCTTTATTAAAAATAAATTATAGTATATATCTCATTTTACCAAATTTTATTCATTATAATGTAATTCCATTGATTTATTTGGGTATAAAAGTCCACAGTATATTCCTCTGAATATCATCAATACTTAACATATGGAAATAAATGTTACTTGGGGCCAAGTTCAACAGTCAAGTGGAAAATCTGGTCAAAATTAAGGTGTTAGTCAAAAATGCATATGGAAATAGGCTCAATATCACTAATCGTTAGGGAAATGTGAATCAAAATCACAATGAAATATTACTCCACACCCACTAGTATGACTGTTATCCAGAAAATGGACAGTAACAAGCATTGGCAAGGACAAATTGGAGCACTCATAGACTGTTGGTCAGATTGTAAAATGATGCAGCTACTGTTGAAAAATGTATGGTGGTTCATGAAAAACAAAAATAGAGTCACCATATCTACTAATGGTATACACACCCAAAGTAAAGGAAGAGCCTCATAGAAGTAGTTTTACACTCATCTTCATAGCAGCATTATTCATAATAGCCAAAAGCAACCCAAGTTTCCATCAAGGATTGAACAGAAACAAAGTGTGGTATAGGCATACAATGGAATTCTATTCTGTCTTGATAAGGAAAGAAATTCTGACACATGCTACATCATGGATGAAACTTGAGGACATTGTTGTAAGTGAAATAAGCCAGTTTCAAAAGTTAGATTCACTTATGTGAAGTGTCTGGAGTAGTCAAATTAAAAAGTACAAAATGTGGAATGGTGGTTACTAGGTATGGAGTAGGGAGTCAGAAGAAAATGGAGCATTGTTTAATGGATGTGGAGTTCCATTTCTGCAAAATAAAAACTTCTGGAGATTGATAGTACAACAAATGCTATATGAATGGATTCGATATTGCTGATCAATACATTTAAAATGGTTAAGATGGTAAATTTATGTGATATTTTACCACAATTAAAAATAAAAATAAGCTGGGCACAGGTGGCAGGGCGCATTTTAGGCGTGACAAAAGACCACTGATTCTGCAAGACATGTTTAATGAACTTGTATTTTAAAAAAAGTTTTTCAGTATTGAGCGTTAAAGCCAAGACCTCACACATGCTTGGCAAATGTTCCTTCACTGAGCTGTATCCCCAGCCCTGAACTTGTATTTTATTAAATAGAATAATGACTAGATATTTTTGAAAAAATAGCAATAAAATACATATGTGACTTATTTAGGCTACAAAACTTGTACACAAGAATTACTAAACGTCTAGCAAAAGCTTTGTGTGACATCAGGATTCTGTAGATAAGAGGGATTCATAATGTCCATAGTTAATCAAATAATATTGTACTTTTAACTAGTAGAGAATTAGATCAAGCTTAACACTATTTAGCTTCTAAATAAGATTGTCACTCAATTCAACAGATAAATGTATTTGTCATTTTTAAAAGTCTCCAGAGAACATTAATAGCAATATTTCCTAACATAAGTCACTAATTGGTAATCTTAGTTTAAATTATTTTGATGTGGGATTTCAGAATTATTCCTCACTGTGCACTCTTTTATGTTTTTATTATGTAGTAAATTAAGTTTGTCACTTCATTTGAAATTTTTTGAGTTCATAAGGTTGTTTTGACTGATGGATCATACATTAACATCATTTTTAATTAAAAGATGATGCCTGGCACTGGCACACACTTGAAATCACAGGGACTTGGGAGACTGAGGCAGGAGGGTGTCAAGTTCAAAGTCAGAGGCAGCTTGTGCAAATTAGCAAAACCTATCTCAAAGTAGAGAATAATAATAATATTAATAATAAAGAGGCTGGGGATGCAGATCAGTAGTAGAGTACTTACATACCATGCATGAGGCCTTGAGTTCAAATCCCCAGTACTGAAAAATAAAAAAAAAAAGAAAAGAAGAAAAACAAAAATTTTCATGAATTGTTACATGAATGACATATTAAGTATACTATACATATATTTTATCCCTTATGCTTATATGTTCATAATTGCATAAAGACTATTCCTGCATTATACCTAAACATGCAATTAAAATATGCTAAGCCTAAGAAACTGCTTATTTAGCATCAAATAGACAAAGATAAAAGAGTTGTTTGAATAACTCCAACTTACCAAAACCTGAATTCCATCAAAACTTATTATGTATTGGAACACAGGAACAACATATAACAGTATTGCCTTCTGCTTTATTACAATGGGTGATTTTAGTCCCTAATGTAGTTTCTGGTGGCCTTGTCTAACACATTTGAGAGAAATAGATATTAGTTTCCATCTTGCTGTGAACTGACTTAAGAAACCTCAACTTATTTTTCAAAAACAGAGCCAATATTTAATTACTTCCAAAATACATTTTGGAAATAATTGAAAAGTATTTGAAACTATATTTTTACAATAAAAAGCATCAGGATCATTTTGCATTATCAGGTATTATTATGCATTTTGAATATACTTAAAATTATATATAATCCTTAAAAATAGATTAAGTCATAATAGTTATTATCCACATTTATGATTTATAAATCACTTGAGCTTTTGTGTAAAATTGGAGAGCAAATATCCACAATGGGTGAGACTTTTGTATGATTAGTTGTAAGAGATTTATATAGAGGTAAAAATGTCTAGAAGATTCTCCAACATAAGGGATCCAGATTTCCTCCGTAAAAGTAGCAGAAATAGAAACAATAAAGTCATAATTTGGGCCAAATATACGTAGATGGAGAAAAAAATTAAGTTCTATTTCATGATCTTTAGTGGTTACATTTAGGATATGAAACCGCTCTAGTTCTGACAGATTACTTTCAAAATGGGTGTCTCAGCTGAAACCATACATTTTGGTTTCTGACTTTTTTTTTTTTTTTTTGGTCATTCTTTCAGTGGGGCCAACTCATGCCTGTTTAATCACTATTATCATTAATGCAACTGGGGTAGAATAAAGTCCCAAAGTTCACACAAGTATCTGTAATGGATGCTTATTTCACAAACATCTGGTTTGTTTCATAGCCCATAGAAACACTCTATGTCATTTACCTCAAGTTATTTTAAATATTTTGGTGATGTTTCCTCAGGAATATGTTGTTTTCCCAACACAATTTCCTTTGCTAGAGAGAAATATGAATTAATTTCTTGGTAAATCTGTGTGTATCCTTCTTTCCTTTATGTTAAATGAGATCTATAAATTCCACAAGTTTGTTTTGGATTGCTCATAGAAATTCACTGGGAAGAGAAAGAAATGATTGCTAAACTGGATGTCAGTAATGGGGTAAACAGAGACTTTTTTGGAGTCCATGGTACTTCTTATTTATGGTTTATAGTTGTTTCTTAATTGCTTGCAAGATATGTGAGGAGCATGAACAAGAAAACTATGAACACACATAAATATTTATTCAAATATATTATTTTTCACATGATAGCAATTTTTTAAAAGTTTTCTCTATTGGAGCACATTTTCCAGAGCTATTCACTCAATTATTTTCCTTCTGCTTTGTTTTGCCTGTACTCATTTTTGCAAATCTATAGAAAAGAGACAAAAGTTTTCTTCTCCCTAAAGAAATTGCTCTCACTGCAACTTTATCATGCCCTAAGTTAAAAAGCATGGGAATGTGATAATGGTACTCTTAGTAGTTTCCCAAAGAGTAGGTGAAAGCAAACCAAGTAAGCAATCAGGTTACATGCACAGTTCTGCCTTCTACATAATCTGAAGCTCAAAAAGAGCCCTGTGCAGATCTGGAATTTATATTCCCACTTTCAATAGTCTGTATATGTCTTGGTCATGTGTGCAAGTATGTATGTGTGTGTTTGTATGTCTGTGTGTGATATACACCTTGTATTCCTTAAACACGTTACTAGAGATATTAATATGCTGCCAAAATAATGGATTGAAAAGTAAACAAATTCAGATAACCACAAATACTAAATAATTGTTTTAACCCAAGTGCCTTGGTTTTACTGGATTAGCTACTGTTTTAATGTTTTTAATATGAGTCTGACTGAGCAAATCTGTGGGCCCAGTAAGCCAAACATCACTCTGAATAACATCATGAAGGGTATATTAGTGACACTGTCATCCCAGTTTGGAAGTGGCTGTGTTGAAGTGGTGGTGAAGTTGGCAAAGTGCTTGAACTCTGAAATCAGAAGGCCTGGCTTTAGATTATAGCTATGCATTCCATGGCTGTGTGATCCTAACTGAGTTATTTAATTTTTCTGGAATTCAATTTCCACCTGAGTAAAATGTGAGTTGTTAGGCCAGGTCAGGGTGATCAGTATTGAATGTAAACAGACTGAGATAAGGAGACACAGACTGGCTCATGTACACAATATTACTATGATGTAATCCTATGTAACTATGATGTGATTGGTCAATGGTCTTGGCAATTAGCCACTATGGTGTGAAAGCTTTAAAAAGCCCCTCCACCAGCACTGGGCACATGTAAAGAGGATGGGATGAGCAGAAAGGACAGGATATGTGGAGAGGATGGGCTGTGGAGAGGACTGGCATAGAGAGGTACCAGGGCATGCAAAGGGAAAAAACTGTGGGCAGGAGCACCACAGAGAGAGCATAGAGGAACGTCACAGAATAAAGCATGTCACACCTGCCTCAGCTTCTCAAGAATGTCTTGGTTTCTCTCTGGGTTCTAAGCATCCCTTCCTGGCTGAGAAGTCCAGCTAGGACTAACGTGAGTATAGACTCTATTTTTGTTGGAATTAAATATGCTAAATCATTCAACTATAAAATGTGTTAAATGGCTTAAGTACAAATCCAAGTACTTAGTATTCAGTAAAAGTAACTGGGGATAAGGACCCCACAACCCACTCCCAAACAATAAAACAATCAACCATTAAATACCCTGTGAATAGCAGAGAAGCACTAACAGTAGTGTTTTTCCTGTTGTACATAGGGTTGCTATGAATCCAATACCAACTCCACAGCACCTAACAAGTACAACAACAAAATTAACTGATATCATTAACATTTAACTGATGATGTATGGCTTTAACAGATCACTTGTTGTTGTTTTTAGGTGCCATCAAGTCGGTATTCGACTCATAGCAATCCTATGTACAACAGAGGAAACATTATTGTCAGTGCTTCTCTGCTATTCATAGGGTTTTCAATGGTTGATTGTTTTATAGGAGTGGGTTGCTGGGTACTTCTCACAAGCCTACAGCACCTGGTGTTCCCAGGCAGTCTCTCATCCCAGTACTAACCAGGCTGGTCCCTCTTTAGCTTCCGAGATGTGATGGGATCCTGTGCCACAGTGGTACAGCTGCAGGCAGATCAGAGCAATGTATTTGTTTGTTTTGTAT
The DNA here is from genome assembly GCA_007922755.1 of Pedetes capensis. NCBI lineage: Eukaryota > Metazoa > Chordata > Mammalia > Rodentia > Pedetidae > Pedetes > Pedetes capensis. The sequence goes on along the minus strand of VMDO01004599.1, from coordinate 46,189 downwards.
GAGATAGTTAATTATATGTACAAAATGTTAAATATATATTTTGAAACCAAAAAAGAAAAAAAATGAGAAAGGTTTAAGCTAAAACATGAAGCCACTTGCAATAAAAAATGCCTATACATCCTTGAAAAGGATATGGATTATAGAGCCCCTATAACACAGGTTATGTTCTGGTTAAGGCATGTTACCAGTTTTTCATGTTAAATAAACTCTCACAAAAAAACCTTATAGCTTGTCAAGGGTCATATCAGGCCTGGCTGAGGGAACAGAGCCTTGCCCTGACACCAGTTGGGTATTGGGGACCCTCAGGACCAGAATGATAGAATGGCTGGAGGTGCCAAAGAAGGACCTAGGGAGATCTTCTGTAAAAAAAAGAGGAGCAGAACGTTTATTGGGTTGCTCCCATAAGGAGGAGCAAGCATCAAGCAGCCCATTACAAGTGGCAGCTCGAAGCCAGCCACACAGAATGCTGCTGCCTTAATGATGTTACAACTATCAATGCTACAGCTCTGATGGTATCTGGAAGATGCTGGAGGTCCGCTGCTCTTGACTCTTGCAGCTCGCCTTTTCTACCCTCCCTGTTCCCAGGATTGGGAGGAATTGGAGGGCGCTTTGTGCCTTGCTAGTTGCCTTTGGTGCTTCAGGGCTTGAAATGCCAGCTTGATTGTAGTCTGCCACTGGAGTGGGGAGTGCTGGATCAAGGTGATGGGGTCCAGATAGCAGTTGGAGAACAATAGGGGGTGAAAGTGGTGTCCAGGGTCCTGTTTATATAGGCTCCTGCAAGGGGGTGTATATTGGGAGCAGCCAATCAGGGCACATTCCCTCACAGGTATGACAGTTTAGCTGGTCAGGGGCCATTTTTGATCACTGGATGGGACAGGGAAGAGTGAGTGACTAGAATGTAGGCCAGGGGTCAGTCAAGGGTCCCTGGCCCTGGAGGACAAAAGCCTGTCCCCCAGGCTGGCCAGAGAGACCCTGGTCAGGGTGTTCTTTTTAGGAATCCCCAACAATAGCTGACTGACATTTCATCAGAGAATATTAGTTAGGTTAGCAATAGTCTTGTCCTGGAGAAGTGTGAATCCCTATGCCTTAAAGGCACATTTTTTACATGATGTGTTTTGAAGACACTAGAATACAAAAGGGGCTGGGATTTAGCTCAGTTGGTAGAGCTCTGCGCTGCAGTCTCTAAGGTCCTGAGTTCAATTCCCAGCACCGCAAAAAATGGAAGAAGGACCTGGCAATCCACTCCCAAGGCAATCCCGAAACAGTCAGCCATTAAAAACTCTATGTGAGTCGCTATGAGTCGAACTCGACTCGACGGCACCTAACAACAACAATAATACAAAATGCCTACAGCCATACAACCCTGGTATCCGAACTTGTCAGATCTGGGAAACTAAGCAGAGGCAGCCTGGTTAGTCCTTAGATGGGAGACCCCCTGGGAACACCAGGTGCTGTAGTCTTGGGAGAAGGTCCAGGCATCCCCACTCCTGAAACAATCTGCCATTGAAAACCCTATGAATAACAGAGAAGCACTGATAATAGTCCTGGGCATAGCACAGTGTTGGTGATTGTTTTATCTGTTGTACACAGGGTCAGTGTGAGTCGGACCTGACTGCATATCACCTAACAACAACAAGAATACAAAACAATTATCTTAGTGATTAAAGGACAGATTTCTACTGACTCATCAAAAAAAAGTAATGCTGCATATGATTTAGGGAAGGATATAAAATGGACACATGTTAGAAATGTTTAACAGTCTATGATTTTCAGTAGAAGAAAAATATTGCCTGATCTATGCTAGAGACAGTTTGGCTTGGTGCAGACTCACTGCATAGCACAGGCTGCTTTGTGAGATCTTTGTGACAGGAATCACAAGTTAGATACTGATCATTTTAAGAGCAAGAATTCCAGGGGGAATGGAGTATTAAATTTCTGTTTGTGTTTTTATTCAAAATGTTAAGTGTATAATCTTGAACATCTATTGTTTAGCATTTGCTTCTTAGCACAGAATGGTATATTTAACATATGCCAATTTTCATTGAAGCATGACATAAGAGTAAATATTTCAACAATAACAACAGCAACAGAAACAGTCCCACAGAGAATTTGAATTCCCTAATACATGTGGATGTCAATAGCTATTTTTTTTACAACCTAGTATACATCATCTTTAATTTTCTGATGTCCGACATCATAACCAGATCTCTCCATGGCAATATTCAATGCTCAAAGACAGCAGAGAAACATCTACTTCGTAGGATAAAGGCAACAAAGATTTTTGAACATCCAAGATCATAGATAATAAAATGACTATGGGGCCTTCTTGAAAATGTTAATAGATGTTAATATCAACAAATTACAGGAAACCATAGTGAAATTTTTTGAGAGGAGCATTAAGAATGCTGGCTGTTGTTTTTAGATGCTATCAGGTTGACTCCAACTCATAGTGATCCTGTGTAAAACAGAACTAAACACTACCCAACACGGTGCCTTGCCCAGCACTATGTCAGTGCTTCTGTGCTATTCAGAGGTTTTCTCAGAAGTGGGCTGGTGGGTCCTTCTCCCAAGCCTACAGCACCTGGTATAACCAGGTGGTCTCCCTTCCAAATATTAACCAGGCCAGACCCTGCTTATCTTCCAAGATCTGATGAGATTTGATGCCAGGGTGGTAAGGCTGTAGACATTAAGAATGCAGGAATGACAAAGTTATTTAAGTTTTTAATTGACTCAGCTATACCACTACTGGGAATATATCCAAAGGGAGATGAGTCATCATGCCACAGAGACACCTGCATCTCCATGTTCAGTGCAGCACTTTTCACAATAGCAAGGATATGGAATTAAACAAAGTGCCCTTCAACAGAAGAATCGATAAAAAAAACTATGGTACATATACACAATGGAATACTACTCAGCAATAAAAAAAAAACAACAACGAAATAACATCATTTGTAGCAAAATGGGTGGAATTGGAGAAAATTATCTTAAGTGAACAAACACAAGCCCCTCAAAAGAAATATCACATTCTCACTCATATGTGGGAGCTGAATCAAACTTAAAAGAAGGAAAAAATCCTATACATAAATTGGAACATAATAAAAAGCTCTTGTAAACTTAGTGGAGAAGGAACAATTTAAGGAGCAGAAAGAAGGAGGGAGGGATCTAACAAAAGGAAGCAACCATGGGAGAAGACAGGAGGGGAAGGAGGGCCAAGGAGGAGCAAGGAATGAGAGAGGGCAACCTCAAAATAAACAGCCCAACTTTAATAGTTTGGGAAATAATTATAATAATACCAACAATAGCAAAGGATGGCAATAATGCAAATGGGCTAGATTATTCAAGTAAAACCGCTGACAATGTAAAAAGATATATCACTATAGAAAAAGTTTGGACTTAAATCAAAATTGGGATGCACATGTATAGATAAATATTCCCACAAAAAGACATACAAGTAGAAAGGAGGCCATTGGTCGGGGGCTGGGAGATGGGAGAGGAGGGGTATGAGAGGGTAAGGGGGAACTTATGTGAACAATGTACAGTGAAGTGCATATAGGGAAATGTCACAATGAAATACATGTCAGAATTGAACACATTAAGTTGTACATTAAAAATTTCCAATAAAAAACTACCAAAAAAGTTTTTAATTTAAAATTTTCATTAAATGTAGTTGACCCACTAATGTCTAATATAATAAAATATTTTTTAAAAAAAGAATGTAGGAATGACTGTAAGACTGATTATAAGACTATAAGTGGAACATTAAGAGTTTTTGGACTGCAAGACTACTAGTCACAGAAATGTGGCAGTTATAGTTACAGAGTAGACTACAATTATCATTGATCATGAGAAGGAATAAATTATATAATAAGCTTAGAAAGAAGGGGAAGTGTGTACAAGGAAGAAAAAGTGTGGTTGTTTCTTTATAATTTATAGTCATGGGATACAATACACACTGAAAACTAATAAAGCCTAGTAATAGATGTATAAAGATGTTTAATAGTAAAAACCTAAATACAGTACTAAGAATGATAATATAAGCTGCTAAAATTAATTGGGAAGGAGAGGGAAAATGGGAAATATGAAAAATCTTTCCATATATTAACTTTATTCCTGGTCATATAATGTGTCAAAGGAGCCATATAAGTAAATAATTAGTGTGTATAATTCTGATAGATCTTATAGTTCTTACATTAAATCATGATGACATGAATAACCACTTGACCATCACTGTTGCCTTTACTACTGGAATGAAAATAAAAAAATCTTGCAAGTTATCAGCAGCACACACATAAATGCAAAAACATACATGAAGCCATTATTTTCTTTCCTGTATAGATTCATTCTTTACATTACCATAACATTTGGCTAATGAGGACTTTCTTTTTTTGCTGGTTATTTTGAATTTAATAACACTATAAAGTATTTGCCGGCAGCCATAGCCCTGTGGCATCTGATCCCATCAGATCTCTGAAGCTAAGCAAGGTTAGGCCTGGTTAGTACTTGGATGGGAGACCACCTGGGAACACCAGGTGCTGTAGGCTTGGGAGAAGGACCCAGCAACCCATTCCCAAAAATCAATCTGCCATTGAAAACCCTATGAATAACAGAGAAGCACTGACAATTGTGTTTTGCCTGTTGTATGTAAGGTTGCCATGAGTCGGATATCAGCTCCACAGCACCTATCAACAACAACATAAAGTATTTTAAGATTTTAACCAGTATTTATTTTTTACATATTTTGCAAAATGCATTGATTTTTAAAGAATAATTCTGAATAATTTTGGAAATAGAAGTATGGGCAATTACATGAAAATGAGGAAAGGAGGTGGAAATTTCACACTAATAATGCTTTGAATGTTTGAATGTGGTGTTTTGTTTTGTTTTGTTTTGAGAGTGGTACTAGAGATTGAACCCAAGAACCCAAGACCTCAACATGCTGGGCAAGTGCTCAAACACTTAGCTACATCCCTGCCTCAAACATTGTACACTGATGTAAAAGTCCTGAACACACCAATTGTTGTTATTAGATATACAATAGAAGGAAACACTCTCCAACATTGTGCCATGCAAACAATCTTTTTTATGTTTAAGCTCATTATTCCAGCCACTTTGTCAATCCATCTAGTTGTGGGTCTTCTTTTCTTTTCATTGCCTTGCCACTCTCCCTAATATGATGTCCTTCTCCAGGGATTGGTTCCTCCAGAACATATGTCCAAAATACATAAGATGCAGTCTACTCATCCTTGCTTCCAAGGAGCACTCTGGTTGAACTTCTTTTAGGACATATCTGTTGTTTCTTTGGCAGTGCATGGTATATTAAACTTTTTTCTCCAGCACCATAATTCAAAAGCATCAGTTCTTCTATTGTCTCCCTTATTTAATGTCCAGCTTTAACAAAATTATATAACTGAAAGTACCATGGCATGCGTTAGGGTCACCTTCATCTTAAATGTAAAATCCTTACTTTCAACATTTTTAGGACGTCTTTTACAACAGCTTTTCCCAATGCTTTATGTCTTTTGATTTCTTGACTACTGCTTCCATGAGTGCTGATTGTAGAACCAAGTAAAGCAAAATCTTGGACAACCTCAAACTTTTCTCCATTTATCATGAAGTTGCTTACTGACCAAGTAGTAAGGACTTTTTTCTCAATATTGAGGTGCAATCAATACTGAAACGTGTGTTCTTTGATCTTCATCAGTAAATGTTTCAAATCCTTCCGATTTTCAACAAGGAAAGCAGTGTTAGTGAGTCTTCCTCCAGTCACGATGCCACATTCTTCTTCATGAAGCCAAGCTTCTCAGATTATTTGCTCAGCATAGAGATTGAAGATGTAAGTGAAAGGATACAGCCCTGAAGCACATCTTTCTTGACTTTAAACCAAGCAGTGTTTCCTTGTTCTGTTCAGAGGACTGCTTCCTGGTCCAGGTACAGATTCCTTATGAGTACAATTAAGTGCTCTAGTATTCTTATTCTTCAAGATGTTACCCACACAGTTAAATGTCAAATGCTTTGCATAGTTCATAAGACACAGATAGACATCTTTCTGGTATTCTCTGTTTTGACCAATATCTATCTGACATCAGCAATGATGTCCCTGGTTCCACGCCCTCTTCTGAAACTGACTTGATTTTCTAGCAGTTCCCTGTCAATATACTGTTGCAGTCACTTTTGAATGATATATAGCAAAATGTAATTTGTGTGTGATGGTAGTGATATTGTGTAATAATTTCTACATTTGGTTAGATCTTTTTTCTTGGGAATTGGCACAAATATGGATCTCTTCAAGCTAGCTGACTAGGTAGCTTTTTCCTAAAATATTTTGGCATAAACAAGTTAGCACCTCCAGTGCTGCATCTGTTTGTTAAAACATATCAATTGGTTTTCCATCAATTCCTAGGGCCTTGTATTTTGCCAGTGCTTTCAAGGTAGCTTCAATGTCTTTCTTCAGTATCATTGCTTCCTAATCATATGCAACCTCTTGAAATGGTTGATCATCCACCATTATTGGTTTAATGACTGTGTTTCCGTTCCATCTTCTTCTGATGTTTCCTGCATCATTTAATATTTTCCCTGTAGAACCCTTTACTATTTCCATTTATGGCTTGCATTTTTTCTTTAGTTTTTTAAGCTTGAGAAAAACAGAGCATTTTGGTTTTCAATCTCCAGATCTTTGCATGTGTCATTATAATATTTGACATTGTCTTACTGTGGGGTCTTGCATGTTCTTTTGATGCTGAAAGCTATTCTACCAGTATTTTAGATACCAGCAGGGTCACCCATGGTAGACAGGTTTCAGCTGATCTTCCAGACTATGGAGAAGGACCCAGCAGTTCACCCCTGAAAACCCTGTGAATAACAGAGAAACCCTGTTAGATATAGTACCCAAAAGAAGTAAAATTTTGTTAAACATCAATCAATAGTGACCGCAGGAGTATATTGACAAAGGAACGGCAGAAAATCAAGCCAGATCCAGAAGATGGCTTGGAACCAGGGACATCATTTTTTTTTATTGACTATGCAAAGGCCCTTGAACATATGGATCATAAAATTATGAATAACTTTGTGAGAAATGGGAACACCATAGCACATGATTGAATTCATGGTAAGTTTGTACACAAACTAGGAGGTAGTCATTTGAATAGAACAAGGAAACACTGCTTACTTTAAAGGCAGGAGAGGTGTGCATAACAGTTGTATACTTTCACTGTACCTCTTCAATCTCTATGCTGAGAAAATAATCTGAGAAACTAGACTTTATGAGGAAGAACATGGCATCAGGATTGGAGGAAGGTTCATTAACAAGCACATTATACAGATGACACAAGCTTGCTAAATGTGTAGAGGATTTGAAATATTTACTGATAAAGATCAAAAAATACAGGCTTCATTATGGATTGCACATTATGGATTGCAACATCAAGAAAACAAAATCACTACCACTGGATCAGTAAGCAACTTTATGGTAAATGTTGTAAAGATTGAGGTTGCACAAGGTTTTGCTTTACTTGTTTTCATAATCAACACCCATGGAAATGTCAGCCAATAGATCAAAAGACACATTGCATTGGGGAAAAGTTGTTTCAAAAGACCACTGTAGAGTGTTGAAAAGCTGTCACACTGAAGACAAAGTGCACCTGATTCATGCCATAATATTTCCAGTTGCATCATATGCTTGTGAAAGCTGGACAGCAAATAAGGGAGACAGGAAAGGAAGTGATGCTTTTTAATTATGGTATTGGAGACAAATATTGATTATACAATGGAGTGCCAATGAATTGACAGATCTGTCCTAGAAGAAGTTCAACCAGAGTGCTCTTTGCAAGCAAGGATGGCTAGACTGTGTCTTATGTATTTTGTTGTTGTTGCTGCTGCTGCTGCTGTTGTTGTTTTTGTTGTTAGGTGCCATTGAGTTGGTGTCCAACTCATAGTGACCCTACATACAACAGGTGAAACAGTATTGTTAGTGCTTCTGCTATTCACTGGGTTTTCAATGGCCGATTGATTTTGGGAGGGGTTGCTGGGTCCTTCTCCCAAGCCTACAGCACCTGGTGTTCCCAGGCAGTCTCCCATTCAAGTACTAACCAGGCCCAACCCTGCTTAGCTTCCAAAATTGATGGGAGCAGATGTCACAGGGCTACGGCTGCCAGCAATGTATTTTGTTAGGAGGGGCCAATCCCTGGAGGACCAACACCATGTTTGGGAGAGTGGCAGGTCAAGAAAAAAAAAAGGAAGACCTTTAACTGGATGGATTGACATGGTGGCTGCAACAGTGGGCTTAAATACAAAAAAGTTTGTGTGCATGATACAGTGTCAATTAGTGTTTCCTTCTGTTATACATAGGGTTGTTCTGAGTCACATCCTACTTGAGGGCACCTAACAACAACAATAACAACATGATGAAAGAATTTGGAAAAGACTGTGGCCTGTACAAAAGACTACAGAAAATGGGATTGGGACACCACAGTTGATCTACAAGGAAATGAATCCTTGTGGTATAAAGATATCAGACAAATCCTATAGTTGTTCAGAAAGCTAACTTATTAGCTTAAATTTTAAACATATATGTGCATAATTGGAAGAGGTACCCAAAAGAGTAAGCATACACAAAGGGTTGGTATTAGCCAAGAAAATATAAAAAGACCCTCACTCAAAATAATCTCAGATTTGTGTGGGGCAAGAAAAGAAGACTTTTATATCTATATTCTCAGAATGATGACTAACAAGGAACAGAGGAATATTCCTAATGCTTAGCAGAAAGGATGTTAGAACCTCTGATGTCTGAGAGGATACATATCATTAATTACCCTAAGGAATGTGAATGGACTCTTCAGAGAAGGAATAGAAGAACAGAATTAAAAAGAATAACATGTCAGGATAAAAGGGAAGAGAATTTGAGGGCAATATTCCACTTTAACTCATTCTTCAATAGAAATTTATTCCTATCAAAAATGTAGTGATATGCAGATAATGAAAGAACAAAGCAAAAAGACATAGTTCTGATTTCATGAAGTTAATAAGCTAGTGGGTAGATGATAAATAAATAATCACATAGATAAATATACACTGCTCTATATCTAGTCCAGCCAGAAGTATTTTATAATTCAAAATTATTTTTAGATTTTAGTGTTAACATATAGATATATGTACATTGCAAAAAAACAAAAACAAAGAATCAAAGCTTAGGGCAGCACTGTATAATCAACTATTTTAAAGTTTCTATAATAAAATATGTGACTACATAAATTCAGCAAAAACTGTAAGTACTATTGCAGCTTATAAACAGAGAAATAAACTGATAAAGAAAAGATAGAGATAAGCAATTACTGCTTTTTATTTCTGACTAATTTTTAAAGTTTTAAATAAATATACACAAATTCAAACCAACTATAGTGGTGCTACACATTCTATAAATGCTTATGATGTAAGCATACAAGAGAGCTTTAGAAAGGATTATATCAGTGTAACTAACCAATATCACTGGTATTGGATTGAAGTGAAGCAGAGTAAAACTGTGGAGTCAAAAACCCTACTACACTACTGGTGGGAATGCAGTTTGGTGCAGCCACTATGGAAATCAGTATGGAGTTTCCTAAAGAACCTGAAAATAGACCTACCATATGAGTGGTCTATATCAGTCCTGAGTATATAACCAAGGAAACACAAATAAATACACCAGAGAGATACCTGGTTATCCATGTTTATTGTGCCATTACTCATAATAACCAAGATATGGAATCAACCTAGGTGTCCATCAACAGACGACTGGATAAAGAGATTGTGGTATATATACACCATGGAGTTTTATTCAACAATAAAAAGGACAAAATTAGGTACTTTTCTGGAAAAGGGGTAGAACTAGAGATCATCATCTTAAGCAAAACAAGCCAGACCCAGAAGTATAAATATTGCTGTTTTCTCTCATATGTGGATGCTAGACTTCAATATATATTCATTATTAAAACGTATGGGTCATGAAAGTAGAACAGGCCTATGTAGGAAAAGACAAGGGACTAAAGAAAAGGGGGAAGGAGCAAGAAGAAAGAGCAATAGGAGAAAGGAAAGGAAATACCAAACATGTTGCCCTTAGGCAAAATCAAGATGTACATACATAGACAGATACACTCACAGAAAAGACATGTAAGCAGTAAGAGGACCATTGGTGGGGAGGGATTGGAAAAGGGTGATACTCATAGTAGGGTAATGCAAGAGGTGAACATGAGCCACATACAAAGAAATGTATTTATAGACATGTCATAATGAGATCCACTAAGTTGATACTGAAAATTACCAATAGAATAAGATTACTAGTTAAAAAAAAACTGTGAAGTCACAAGGTGAAATGTCTCATTGCGAGAAATTAAATGCCAAAGTACTTCTTTTCACAAGAAGTTCAAGGGAGGGAATTGTGTCTACAAGAAAAAAGCTTTAGAAATTTTTTTCAGCCTCATTTTTCTGTACTGAACATGTGCTTCTAGAAAATACTTTTCATCTGCATGATAACCCACAGGTAAATTGCTCACCTCTTTCACATATTTCAGATGCTGGTTTCCTTAATCCCTAATATCTTCATTTTTTTATGAACTCATTTGATTCCAAGAAACAGATTGCTTATATGCTCTTTTGCTGGTATTCTGTCATGTTTCAGATATTTTTTTTATGTGTGTGGGAACATGACACCAGTACATTAGCATTAAAAATTTGGTCAAGACTTAGATATTTTTCAGATACTATCCTGTCAGATCCATTGTTGTTGTTGTTGTTAGGTGCCGTCGAGTCAGTATCTGACTCATAGCGACCCTCTGTACAACAGGGGAAACACTATTGTCAGTGCTTCTCTGCTGTTCATAGGGTTTTCAATGGCAGATCGATTTTTGGGAGGGGGTTGCCAGGTCCTTTTCCCAAGCCTACAGCTTCTGGTGTTCCCAGATGGTCTTCCATCCAGGTACTAACCAGGACTGACCCTGCGTAGCTTCCGAGATCTGATGGGATCGGATGCCACAGGGCTACCGCTGCAGGTGTCAGATCCATTAGTGTGATATTTTTCTGCATCCTGATCTACATAAACTTCTGAACAGATTTCCTGAAGCTTTACACATACACAATTGCACTCCTTAAATTTTGAGTACACATCTCTCTATATGTCCCATTCATCTTTAATTTCATATTTTGCTTGGTGTAGTCTAACTTGTTCATGAACAAGAAACCGTTCAGCAATTCTCTTCCTAACATCAAACTCACTCATCAGTACATGACTAAATTTTTTAAGTTTCACCCTATGCAATTTCAATTTTTTAAAATTTTCTCGTTGCTTTTCATTCATTACTGTCACTGAACATCTTCAACACCTGAGGCTAAGATTTTTTTTTTAAGTTTTACACAGTGATGGTTCCTACACCCTATCTTTAGTGACATGCGCCATAGCTTTACCACATTGAATTATCTTACAACAACCCCACTTTCTGTGCTATTGATATTGGTAGATACTTCTTTTTCTTCTTCTCACTGTTAACCACAGGAAATATTTTTACCCCGTCTGTCATTTCTTAATGCAATGACACTCAAAGTCACAAAATAGCAAAGAAGCCACAAAATATCCATGTTAATAAGCATAGGCATGCAGGATGTGGTAGTGCACTGAAGTACAACTAATAGCCTATGTAAGTTCAAGCTAATAAACTTGCCTCCAACTTTAAGAAAAGAAAACTTTAGTAGTTCAGCGCTCTTTGGGTTGTTGGATGCTGGGATGTTCTGGGATCTTTTAACCAAAATACTGAAATGCATAAGTCCAAATGAGTTATATAGTTCATGAGTTGAAATAATTTTCTGATGCAATCTGACTCATTCTTTACTTGAAAAGTCAGATATTTAAGATGATCATTAGGACCAGAAACATATAAAAAATTCTCAAATGAGATGAAGAGTATATCAGAGATAAAAAGTCACAGAATATATGAATTTTGAATGTCTACAATTGGTTCTCTCAAAATTCCGAGAACCAACAAGTCCCCATATGTGGTAATGGAGCAGAAGCTGATTTGACACAAGGTTTATTTTGAACTCATTCTCCAAACTGAACCTTTTCATCTCTTCTCCCTAGTCATTATCTGTCCAACCACTTCAATCTCTCCTATGCTGACTATTTGATTTTTGTCATTTTCTGGATGCAGAAGCTCTATTCTCCTTCTTCTCCAACTTCCTATAGACAACTGCTTTACTTTATGGTTCAAGCAATTTCTTCCTGGTCACACCTTAGCCTCAGGACTCTGTTTATATGATTTATCTCCTGTAAGCGTAACCAACATTTGACATCCATTGTGCCTTGATCTTACCTCTTACTGTCTGTATCCCCCACCACTTCCAGTAAATCTGTTGGAAGAGAATAAATGCAGTGAGGGCTGGGGGTTAGCTCAGTTGGTAGAGTGTTGCTCTGAGCTCTCTGAGACCCTGAGTTCAATTCCTCAACACCACACAAAGAGGGGAAGGACATTGCAATCCACTTCTAAAGCAATGCTAAAAAAATCAGCCATTGAAAACCCAATGAGTAGCAGAAAAGCACTGACAGTGCTGGGCATGGCACAGTGGCAGGGTGTTAGGGTCACTATGAGTTGAATGCAATTTGAGAGCACCTAACAGCAAGTGTCACCACAAGTGTTACAGCTCACATGTCTTACCAAACTAGCTTCTTCTCTCCTTCATTCTTTCTTTCCAGTTGTGATGGAATTACAATTTGGTAGGTCATAGGATTGTAATTAAACAACAACAACAACAACAACCAGCAAATTCTCCCATGATAACATAGTAGGATATATTCTAAATCATTGTTTCCTTTCTGAGCTTTCATATACTATCTATACAATGTTAACAATTGCAGCCATAAATGTGTTGCTACTGATTTTTATACCAGTAACAAATAATAAAATAAAATTAAATATAAAGTATTCAAGTGAGACCAAATTATAAGACATGAAAAAATAAGGATTATGGGCTGGGGATTTAGCTCAGTGGCAGATCACTTGCCTAGCATGTGTAAGGTCCTGGGTTCAATCCCTAGTATTACAAAATAATAATAGTAAAAATGATAATAATGATAATAATAATAATAATAATTAAAGGATTGCACCAAAGTAACAAAGTAACATTTAATGAGGATCAATCTAAGTGTCATTTTGTCACAAAAAATGTTTATAACCTCATTAACATGAAGAAATAATCTAGCCCAAGGCCCCGTTAGGTGAACCGTATGTTGTCAGTAATTTTTCTTTGTTTAAAATCATCCATGACAGGTAGGTCACTATAATCCAAAACCACTTATGCCATTTAAAAACCCAATGGCAAGATAATTCTTTTTTTTTTTAGACTTTTTTTATTAGAAATTTTTAATGTACATCATAATGTGATTCATTTTGACATGCTTTTATTGTGACAATTTTCATATATGCAATTTGATAAGTATTATTCATATAGGTTACCCCTTACCTTCCTCTATGTTTCCCCCCTTCCCCCCTTCCCATCTAAGTTTCCCATCCAAGTCTTCTCTATCTTTTACTATATAGTATTTTTCTATATGTCCTTGGGTTCCATTTCTGTTTAAGATAGAAACTTTTCCTGTAGTGGTCTTTGTTTCTATCTTGTTAGAACAATTACATGCGATTTCTAGTCCATTTATATTGACCTCAT
>VMDO01004599.1:0-32406 GCA_007922755.1 Pedetes capensis | reverse complement strand
TTCATAATATTGAGTTCAATTTTGCTTTATTTCAATATAAATCAATTAGTTTAAATTTTACCTGCAGTCAGCAGTGGCTCAGCTATTTGAAGAATTCACAAAAGAAAATAGTATCATATCATTTTTCTTTATGCTGCCTTCCTAGTTCCTTTGACAGTTTCTCATAGGACATTTCCTGAAGTTCCCTGACTATTCTTGCCCTTCACACCATAAATGTACACGAATACATCTCAAAGTGCAACATCAGAAATTAAGAAATACTTAGGTGAGTATCCCTAGACATAAAATAGAACTGTTGCTTTATCTCCCTTTCCCAACACCTTCTCTATTAATATAATCTTATGATGTATAAAGGCAGGATGGGGAAGACATAGATGAGCAATGTAAATGTGAAAATGGTTACCGTTGTTAAGCTTACCATGAACGAATTCTGTGATATAGCTGATCACCATTTAAGCAAATTCAAATGGCATTAGTAGAAGCACAATATCTAAATCTTAAAAAAATCAATATTTCTATTACATCCTGCATTGATTAAACCATATATGGAATGTCCTCATTCTTGAAAAATATTTGTTGTCGGGATCCAGGCATCCAGTACACATCCACTCTGTAGTAGGCAGGAAGATAAAGATGGTCTTAGAGCCACGTGAGCTAAAGAAATGTGGAAGTGATGTACCATCTTACATTAGAGGGGAGGAGCTTCCTAGGTTTGGCTACTGGTAAAACTCAGAAGCCTGGGCCCTGGAAGAGAATTGTTCAGTGTGATCATTCTAAAAAGCCTACCTAGACAAATAGGCAAAATCTACGGGGAAGCAGGCCTTGGAATAATGATTTTGTAATGTAGTAAATTTACTTTCCTTGCAAGTATTCCTGTAAAGGTGGGTTTCTATTTACTGAGAATAATGTGTTAATGATTCTGGAATTAGATGTCTAATGTCTTCTCAAATTCTAAGATACTATGATTACTAACCCCGAAATTCCTCACTGGTTCAAAAGAAAACCAAGTATGCTGATAGAAAGAAACATTATTGTTAGATGCTGTGGAGTCAGATCCAACTTATAACAACCCTAAGTATAGCAGAACCACCCACAACCTAACACTGTGCCATGCACATGATCTTTTTATGTTTGAACCCAATGTTATAGCCACTTTTTTCCCCTCATTTTGAATATTTCCACATCAGCAAAAGAAGTCCCAGGGGTTTTACTCCATTCCTGTCATGCAACACTACCATGAATCATCAAAGAAAGATGTTTTGGGCCTATCTGTGGCACTGGCCTATCCTTTCACCCAGTCCACTCTGATGTGTGTGTCTGGTAGGTTATCTTTCACCAACCTCCTCTGAGTCTCTGCATTACTCTGCCCTGTACTTTCTGGTGTCTGTCACTTCCAGAAGCTTCAGCTGAGGGAAGAAACAGGGAGGGTACATTTGATTCTTTCACTTAAAGATCTTACCATTCTAATCTCTGGAGGCCATTTGATAGTGTTTTTCTATATTAACTTTTAATTCTTTGATGAAATATTATATGCCATATAAATCACTAAGGAAAATTATGTATGTTAATATGCACTCATATATGCCTATAATTAAACATACACAAATATGTCCTTCAAATACCACCCTGACATCCTTTCTCAAAGTAGGCAAAGGGTAATATTTTTCTTTATTTCTCTATCCTTTGGTAACTTAGAAATTAAATTAGTAAAAATGGAAGTTTGGTATAAAATAACAAAAATGTAAAAGGCTAAATAGCTGATGAATTGTGTAGGCCAGTCAAGAACAAAAAACACGAGAAACTATTCTGCTCCAAAATTCTTTAAAATTATTTTAAATATTATTTGTTAAAGATACATTATCATCAATATTTGAAAGTTCTGTATTTTTAAAGATAGTTTGCTTACCAGCAAATTAGTATTATAGGTGTTTCTTCTTTCTTTAAAAAGCAAACAAAGTAGTACAACCAATAGTTGATGGATTAAACATTAGATACTGATTTCAGAGTTTCCATACATGAGAAAGGCTGAAGTCATTATCATAAGCTGTTTTCGGTCTCTTAGCACCTTAATAAGTCTTGATACATAACTAAACAGAGTTTATAAAGATATAAGCCCCTTAGATAGTCCATATAGAGGAGGTGCTTATGGATGCAAGTCTTGAATTACTTGACCATGGTGCCTCCAAAATATCATGTTGGTGAGAAATTCTGGAAATGTGAAATGTGTAAGGAAGTAAACAATTCTAGTATAATATTCATATCCTGACAGCTCTGTTTCTCTTTTCAACAAGAAAGTTAAGTCCAAATGTACCTCTATATCCATGTAAAATAACAGGTCTTTCAAGGTGAATAATCACACTCCAAGAATTAGTTGATGGCAAAACCTTGAGATGGCAAATAAGACAATAAAACATGTATTGTCATGACTGACTTGGCTATTATGAAATCTATGAGTTTTTTCCTAATATTGTATGTTAATTGTTCACACTTGTTTCATAAATCTGAATGAGTCATATTAGAGTGCTAACTTGCCAAATGAATTGTGCACGAAGGCATGGAGTGACATATTTGATAAAAGAGTAAAGAAAACTGATCATGCAGTTCCACTCAGCAGAAATATTTCCAGAACAAATACAGTGAAGAGACATAAGAATGCCTGCCTGATAATGGACCTAGAACAAATTTGAAGATTGAGATGCATCAAAGTGAAACTCATCATTTTGGTGACAAGTGTGGCTGTGCCTGTACAAGTTAAACATCTTAAATTACTGGGGATTTGTTATGCATGGTTTACTTTTGTCATTTTAGAATTGATTCATCCTGGATACCTGGGCTGGACATATAAAGATTTTTTAATACCACTTATAAATAATTATAAAGATTTATAAACAACAATTATTTGTATCATGATGAATAGTAAGAAAATAAGAAAAAGAAACGGATAGCTACTAATATTCTACTAATGTAGGAGCCTACAGCCTTATTCTCTACACTGTTCCACCAATAAAATAAGATTCTGAGACTGTTACATCTTCAGTACGCCACATAATAATGTCCAAAACATTAGGATCCTCTATGGTATTTTCCGCTTTACCTGTGTTCCTTCTCTTGTCTTGTCCAAATCCTGAGTGCATCTGATATGTGGCAGAATCTGTTCCTAATGTATTTCAAAGCCAGAAGTACATATCTGTTCTCTGAAGCACATTATAATATCCATAGAGCCTTTCATTGCCTTTCAGTTCCCTTCTGAAATCATTACCAAATACTCCTTGTATCTCTTGTCTCTTCAGCTCCAATTTCACTTCTGCTAATTTCATCCCAAGACACAAACAGACCATGATCTAGTGGTAGGAGCACAAGGTGTGGCAGAAGCTCATTTGACATCTTTGGTCCCTGCGTGGAGATTGATGCTCTGTGTGGCCTTGGGCGAGTAACTTAGCCTCCATTGCCCCACATGAGCATGAGTCTTAATAACACCTACCTCACCAGGGGTTATGAGAATTCATTAATAAACTATCATTATCAGTCTTCATTACACACCTATGTACAACCCAAAACAATCCCTCTTGTTCTAATTGAGCATTACAGTGCATGGTTTTTTCCTGTAGTTTTATTTTTTATCTGTGGGGAGGGACCATTGTATGTTCTCTCTGCTCCTGCTCAAAACAGCTATTAGGACTAGACCACTTCATCTGGATAATTTGGCTTAGTGGAATTTTTTAAATCATATAGTAACCTAGATGTTAACACTGAGAAATTAAAGTGATGATTATTAGCCTGGGTTCCCATCCATTGCAAAAGGTCAGGCTCATTTTTCTCTCTTCAAAACTGCCAGCTAGCTGGCCCCTTTGCTTCTCAAAGCAGCAAAGTTTTAAAAAACTGAGGAACATTACCCAAGCCACAGTGCAATAACTCCAATAAACTGCACCTGTGGATGACTCTCTGGTTTATTTATATACTGTATCACAGGTCATTAACAGAAAATAACCCACTGAGATACAACATTCTTGTTTACAGTGAGGTTCTGGTGGTGACAGCAGGAATATAAAACACAAAATCAACAGGGAACACTGAACTAATAAAAAGACAAGGGTCTATAAAGCATAGAAAAAACAAAGCCAACTGTGCAGGCAAAATAAAATAAAATAAACTTCCATCATAAAACAATCAAAAGCTATGTTATATTTATAGAGACTGGGGAACCCAAAGACCCACTGAGCTGGAATATTTATGGGTGTCAGATTGAAAGTCAAGAAATGTGTGTGCTGTCGAGGTGAGGTCTTGATCAGTTGGGTATATCCTTAGAATAAGAGATCTGTTTCATCTTATTTCAGTTGTCCTTAGCAACCTTTTCAACCAATAAGATTTTTGATATTTTGGCTATTTGATTCTGAAATTCATCTTTCTAAAAGTTCATGTATGTGGAGTATAAAAAATGCAAGCTAAGAAATTCTTATGCTAAAAAATAGAAGTTTGACCACTTTGTACCTGTTATACCACTTCTCTGCTTTCATGGCTAACAGTGGCATCCTCCTTTTCAAGTAGATACTATAAGTTTATGGTGACTATTTGCCTCTGTGGAACTTGCCTATTTCTGAGTTACAGCATTTGAAATTCTATACTTTAATAATATGTTAACTTTATAATCATTTGCCACACATCTCTTAAATGGTAATACTTTTAAGATGAGTAGTGCAAGGTTTGTGACACATGATATTACAATAAGCATATAGATGATTCTGGAAGAAAAGAAGTAAGGAAGAGAAACAAGGAGGCAGGCGAACAATTGAGGTGGACTCTGATGAGCAGGCATTTTACTTCTGAATACTTCCTAGGACCAGCCTTAACCATGTTCCTTCCATGTGGATACAGTGACAGTGATGCCATCAGCACTTGGTTTGAATCAAAGTACTGGGACATTGCTCTGTGACAATTTTTTACCAGCTGCGTAACACATCTGCAGTTAGTCTTATTGTTTTCAGGGCCTTACATTTTTGTCTCTTTGATAAAAGTTTCTAGTTATTTAACAAATATTTATTTTATACTGCACACAAAATAAAATATAATTCTAAAAGAATAAAATGGGTTTAGACTTCCAGGAACTTGTCATCAATACAGAAGCTAACTCCAAGAAGGCAAGAACTTTGTTTTGTTCTCTGCTGTATCGCCAGCACTTAGTATAATATTAGATACATGGTAGTCAATAAATGTGTTAAATAAGGCAATAAATGAACAGATGAATAAAATCAGATGTAAAATGGCATTAGGGAATAGGAGTCTCATCACAGAGAGATTTATATATAGAAAGGGCCCAGTTTGGTGTCTGTCATGTACAATTGCTTAATAAATTATAGCTATTTACTTTTTTTGGGAGAAGGATGTGGCAACCCACTCCTGAGGCAATCCCAAAACAGTCAGCCGTTGAAAACCTTGTGAGGGTCGCTATGAGTTGGACACCACTAGAAGGCACCTAACAACAACAACAACATTTACTTTTTAAATGGAAGCTAATATTATTTCAGAAATACTTGTGTAGGAAGTGGCAAAATTTCTGGTAGATAGAGTTTGGGGTAAATAGATGCTCATAAGGGAAAGTAATCTCAGTAGGGAAAAAAATCATTATCTGGGGAAACAAAAAGTCAAATATGTCTACTCTATGCAGCTAAGTTTTCTTAATGCCTGTAAAATGGTCATGGCTCAGTCCATCTCCAATAATGTAAGCTTTCCTAAAATGCCATTTCTAAGGAGATACAGAATTTTTTGGTTAAAAAAAAGCCACAAATACTGAAAACAGGACAAGTCTTATATATTCATTAATTATTCAAGTGCACCTTCAGCTCCTAATTAAGCAAGGTTGGCTCCAGCTTGGTAAGATTAGAAGGGGTAATTCATGCTGACCCATGATAATTTTTTCTTCATAGTCAGTGTTGACAGTAATAAACTAAGGTGTTGTCAATTAAAACAAAACAAAACAAAATAAAACAAAAGCTAGAAAATCTACTTCAGTGCATGAGGCTACTGGATCCATGAGCAGTTAACTAGTAGACATCCCAGCAGCAATCACAAGATGGGGAAGGACAAATAATTTTCCCTGTGTGCTTCTGTCTGAGTTTGTGCAGCTATGCAACAAATACCTGAGACTTGGTAATTTATAAAGGATAGGAATCTATTTGCTCGTAATTCTGGAGGCTGGGAAGCTCAAGATCAAGGCATTAGCAGACTCTGTGTCTAGTTAGAGCCTTACTGCTCTGTCTTCCAGAGAAGACAAATTCTGTGTCCTCAGATAGTATAAGGTAGAAGAGGAAGACAGTCAAATACTGCATGAAACCTGTTTTATAAGGGAGAACCCCTATGGTCTCCTAATGACTCCATACCTATGAATACTATCATATTAAGAAACACCCAAATTTTGGAGGAGACACATGTAAACCCTAGCACCATCTGATTTCTCAGTTGGGATGTCTGTATCAAACACGACAGCAAGAGAAAAATAAAAAGAAATCTATTAGCATGCTTATTGTGTAAACACGTTACTCAGGCTAGGAGTAATTCTCAAAGAGTTGGCTTGATCTAGAGCATATAGAGTATCTTCCACAAAGAAGAATGTGTGTGTGTGTGTGTGTGTGTGTGTGTGTGTGTATCATTTAGGGAGAGCCTGAGATTGAACCTTGTGCCTCATGCATACTTTGCTAGTGCTCTGTCAGTAAGCTGTAACCCCAGGCCCTTTTAAAAAGTTCTTTATTTTGAGAAAAATCTTGCAAAATTGGACCAGCTGCCTCTGGTCTCGAACTTGTGGGCATGGATTCAGTATATTCAATTTAGAGGGCTTGGGTTCCTCTCAGCTCCATGTTTAAAATTTTAATCTTATGTGGAGACAGATGAATTTTTTTCAATTTTAAAAAAAATTACTTAAATAGCTAAAGATTAAAAAATAATCCCATACCAAAACAAAACAAAAAAGAACCCAAAACATTAAAAGCTGAACCCGAACCCAATTTACCACTGGGTGCAGTTTCAAGTTAGGGTTTAGGTTTGGATTCAGAAATTTTTTACAAAATGGCTTGAACTAGAATGGGTTAAGAGTTCAGGTTTGAGTTTGGTTATATACCCTGCTATCTACATGTTGTTGCTGTTGTTGTTGGGTGCCATCGAGTTGGGTCCAACTCATAGCAACCTTATGTACAATAGAATGAAACACTGTCCCATACTGTTTCATGCCTGGCACTATTAGCAGTACTTCTCTGCTATTCATAGGGTTTTCAATGGTGAATTGCTTTGGGAGTGGATTGCCAGATCCTTCTTCCTAGCCTGAAGAACCTGGTATTCCCAAATGCTCTCCTATCCAAGGACTAATCAGTCCAACCTTGCTTAGATTCTGAGATCAGGTAGGATTGGATGCTAGCATGCTATGGTTGTAGATTCTATGTACATACAGGATTTAAACCCAAACCTGTACCAAACCTGAACACTCTAAATTTTAACATATTGAACTTGTACTTGAACCTGAACTTAATTTTTTGCAAGTTTGAAGCCTTTCTCTAAAACCATTTCTAGTGTTGGACTTTGCCCTTCCTCCTAGAGAAGGATGGAGGGACAGCCTCAATTGTTTTTTCACAAGCAGGGAGAGGAAAGAGCATTTCTCTTATACATGCTTCTTCTTAGTTGCCTTTGGCTTCAAAAGAATCCCTATGCCAAGGTTGCATATTTTGAGGTGAATTGTTCTGCTACCCTTCAACAGTAACAGGCAAATTGCCAGCACTCAGTAGATTTGAATAAATAAAGGAGAAATCACTTCAAAGTTCTTTCCTTCACAAGGGTAGAAATTGAAGCCCACAGAGCTGTGTGGCTTGCTCAGAGCCACAGAACTTATTAGTGGCAACAGTACGTAAACTATTCTGCTTCCCTTGGTCTGCATTCCTCTGTTTGTTCTAGTTTATAGTGACACCATTAAAAGAACTGGACCCAGTAGCAGCTGTACTTTAGAAATGTTCCTGATTTGAGTCTTTAACCATGAGACATACATCTCTATTCTTGTTTCTAGTGAGAGATGAACTGGCTTCCATGCTCTTGTTTCTGAGGAGGAAATCATTTTCAGTTGAAACACAGCCAGACTGAGGAAGTCCTGCTGAGTCTGAAGGAAGTTCACTCATCCTTTGCAAATACTCTGGAAGGAAGAAAAAAATAATTCTTGTCTTTGCAGTTTTAGCTAGCAAATATTGGGCAACAATTCACTAGATTATTTCCTATGCACCTGTATGTAAATAATCTCAATGGAACTGATTAACATTTAAATTCTAAGTTATTGAAGTATCCAAGGGAAACTTGATTAGATTGACTTGATTTGGTGCCAATATGGTAAATACCTTAATGTTTTAAACAAATTGATACAGCAATCTTCCATGATTTTGAAATACCACAGTTTTTAAAAATCCTCACTTCGAAATCTGGAACAGTGTGCCTTATCTCAAACAGTTTATTTCCTTCTCTTTAGTATCAAGTAAATGTTAATATTTATTTTTATAGTCACAGACATACTAGCAATGGTTTACCATTGTGTTCCTCTAGTGGATTATTTCTAACTCAAATGGCTTTTTTGTCCTTTGAAGAGACCAAATGCCTTTGTGGCTCAATGTACTTGGAAAATATGTAAATGATGGCTTTCCTTTGTCAATCTAAGAGTGATGATTCCTAAACCCTTCACCCACATCATCTGTGGTATAATAGCATTTTAATTTAGAGCGAACCTTTTTTGCTTAGCTTGAATGTATCTTGAGTATTTTAAGAGAAACTATTTACAGAGATGTATAAAAGTCCCTAGAGAGGCAACATCTCATTTTCAATTCTGTTGGCAGGAATACTAATTACATTATCACATATTCAGCAGCATTCAGCAAAGTTATTTATTCATTCCTCCTTAAGACCTGGGATGTCTACCAGGTCAGTTTCAATAAGCAGTGCCTTGAGAACCTCTGCTGATGGTATACACAGATAATTAGGTGTAGACTTGTGAGAAAAATCTCACCCCAAAAAAGCTCAGCCTTGGAGATTTGCCTGCTTTCCCATTCTTTGAGCGCGAGAAAAAAAAATCTGATAGTTGCTAGAAATGAGGAAACATTTATCACCTTATTCTCTTGCCCCCACAGGTTCAATGTTTTAATTGAGGTTTGATTTTAGTTCTTAGAATAGCAAGTAGAGTTGCTGACAGTAATATTGAGATTTGAGCAAATAGTCATCTAAGAAGATTGTTCTCAATATAGTGAAAATATTCAGAATTTACACTTACAACAATTTTGTTCTTCAGAGGATACAGAAAATTAATGTTCCCTGTTTTATACCTCATACCCTTTCCTCTGAAAACTTTAATGAATATTGTTAACAATAATGGCTTGCATTGAACACTACCTTCTAGTAATCTCACTCTATAGATATGTTATAGGAACTTGAAGGATGCATTTATGCATAGTTTATTTTATATATATCAGATTTTCCAGAGAGAGTTAACTCAAAGGTGCTGAGAAAATGAGTATCTGACAGTGACTGGGCCTTGAAGAACATCGATCTGTAACAAACAACATGATCCTAGAAACTGCTCAATTTTATAAAACAAACAGTAGGTTTGTTATTATGCTAGGATTGTAGCAAAACTGCTGCCTCATTTATGTTTCTCAAAATGTTGAGAAAAAATAAAGTACTCAGAGACCACAAAACCAATTTCTGCTAGACTCATAACTTGCCTTTATGTCAAGTTTGGATTTTCTACTTTTCTCCTTTCTCAAGAGATTTGTGAATGACCTTGGATCAGCTGCATCACTTGGATTAAATGCTATCCCACCCTGTGCTTTTAATTTAGGAAATTCCATTCTCTCTCTCTATCACAAGGCCTAATGGAAATTTAGATCTAGGAGGAGGTTCATCCTCAAGGTGTTGCTCCACATTCATTGTCAAAAAGCAATTGGAAGCCCAATAAGAAATGTGATTTTTTGCACATCTTTAATGTCTCTTTCCCCTAGGAATACAAAGCAAAAATGAGTAGGCAGAACAAACCCCCTGGGAAATATTTCTGAGACCTAAATGCTACTGAAAATGGTAACACTAGAAATCCATTCTGTAGAGATTTCAGGTTCTTAATAAAGATCCAAGAGTGCCAACACCTTCTTGATAACAGCAGATGACAATGTACACTAATTTTCTATTTTTTGAATTCCCTTTTTAATGGTTATTTTCTTTGCTATAGATAATTAGGATATTTGGCTCATATACTCAGCCTTAATAATACTGGTATTAGAAAAAGGCCAGAGAGAATTTTACTTAGGCAAAGAATATATCCAGCTTCTCCTTATAAATATTCTTTAATTTGCATAAAGCCTTCCTTTTTTCTGGATTCTCCAGTTGTTCTTCTCTTGTGAATGTACTAGTGGTTTGCACTCACTGGGAATTTGGTGAGTAAACTGCATTCTTCCAAGCTATGAGAGCCAGAAAGCTTCTTAATGTAGTTATACAGATCAGACCCCATCAGGAAATTTCTTTTCTGATCAGTAGTATAGATGTAATCCCTTTCCGATCTTGCAATGGGGCCAATAGAGAGCATAAAAGTTTCATTGGCAGAGATAAAGGCAGAGAGCCATACCAGCAGTCATGCCGTTGCTAGGATAGTAGGGATGGACTAACCTTTAGAGTTTATTTAGAAGAAATAAAACTTCCCATAGGCAAACAATTAATAACTGCTTCACATACAAAGTCAATTTTCAGTGACTGCAAATGGATGTCAAAAATGTGCAAATAACAACTATGGTCAATAGCAGAAATAATGTCTATTAGCAAAAGCACAGGCTTGTGTGGCATAAGGAAAACTGTGGAGACATGACAAGATGAGCAGAAACTAGTATTGCGAAAACATTAGGCATCCAGAGTGAACTCACATTGACATTGTTCTCTGTGATCAAACCATGTGAAGGTTTTCTCCAATTTTTACCTGAAGAATAATATAAAAGCACAGCATTTTCTTACCAGTAAAATGTGTATGAAGTGCTCATTCTATTGTATGGATCAGGTCATTCTAATGAATATTTTGAATGTTTTCATGGAACTATATAGCTATCTGGACTGGTAGGGATCCCTTATGGCAGTAAAGAGCTGGGGACTAGAATTTTTTCAAATAAGGAAACAGCTCACCGTCCAGAGGACCCGGTATTAGCAATTACTTCTTATTTTACTCTACAATACCCATCAGAAAGACTAAAGGGGTCTACATGAGATTGACTCCTTGGTTCACAATGCTCCTTAAAGAATCACGATACCTGAAGGTTTAATTTGAAGAGATTAGAACATTGTTTTCCAGCAGTAAGTCTTTTCAGTATATTACTTACTTTTGAGTTATTAAATTAGTTTTAATATATTTTCTAGGGCTGGGATTTAGCTCAGTTGGTAGAGCGCTGTGCTGCAGTGTCTGAGGTCCCAAGTTCAATTCCCAGCACTGCAATAATGGTAGAAGGACCTGGCAGTCCACTCCCAAGGCACCCCTGAAATAGTCAGCCATTGAAAACCCTATGAGGGTCGCTATGAGTCAGATACTGACTCGATGGCACCTAACAACAACAACAACAACATATTTTCTAAGCTCATCAGAGATAAGATTATTTAGTTAATCTATGACCTTAGGTTTTCAAGGTGTATTTTTGTTAGGAGAGAGAATATTAATAACTGGTGATGTATGGGTCTAACAAATCCGAGCTATGTATTTATATTTCCCTTGTATATACTGATTCTGCATAAGTGCTCATTCGATCACCAATAAACACTCTCAGAAGGTTTAAACTAAAACATAAATCCACTTGCAACAACAACAACAAAAAAATGCCTTTTGGTTGTTTTTCAATGCCATTGAGTCCAGTTGTGTGGGACTCATAGAGACCTTCATAGGGTTTTCAATGGCTATTTTGGGATTATTTCAGGAGTAGGTTACAGGTCCTTCTGTTTTTTTGTGGTGCTGGGGATTGAATCCAGGGCCTCAGAGAGCACAGAAGAGCACTCTACTAACTGAACTAAACCCCAACCCAAAGAAATGCTTACATATCCTTATAAAGGATATAGGCCTTCATTACCCAAAGTCACTGGTTAGGTTCAGTTTAGGGCATGCCACAGTTAAGTCACTTTGTCAGGCAAATAATGTCTATAGATATCAGACCAGGAGAAGCTGAAGTCCAAAAATCTTATCCTCATCTTGGATTTGTAGTTGTTATTTTGCTTTGGCAGAGTGTAAAGAGAAAAGGGAGTTATGTCTAATGTGGTCAACAAGTTAACTGTTTTTCAAAAGCATACACTTGTACCTGCTAATTTCTGAAAGTCATGGTATGTGGAGTAGAGTATCATCAGTATGGATCAATATATTACATGAAATTTGAATGCCACAGTCAAAATGATCTTTGCAAATATCTTCAATCACCTGCAGAATCTTAGTATTAAACCCTCTCTCAGTCCAGCCCCATCATTTTTTCTTTGGTTAGAACAATAGATTACTGTTCCTTGGCTGGACATCAGACGAACTAAGTTGCACATTGTTTAAAGGACCATGTTGAACAGACATGTATCTTTAATCCTTTGAAGCACACACATATCTGTGGGATTCTTGCTTTAGGAAAGGTCTGTGGGGACAATGTTGTCATAGCACAGCTGTGTGTGGTATTTCCTCATTGAGTAGAAGTCAGGTGAAATACAAATAATTATAGAGTTGAAGATTATATGTGTGCACATATTGCCTTCAGCTGAGCATGTAACTTAAGTGTGATTGTAGCCCCACCATAATGAACCCAGTTTGATCACTTGGATGGGCATTCTTCTATAGATTATTTTTCACAGTGTTGTTCCTTTCTGAACCACAGAGACATTGCCTAATGTTTATTCAAACTTATCACGTTTGAGATTATTCTTTAAACTTCTTATGGTAGCCCCCACTGTTCCACCTGCTGGGAATCAAACAAACACCAGTGTGTCTGAAGAATGTTTTCACTGCTGCTGCAGTTAGATGCTTCCTCTGGGATCCCAGGAATAGAAACCACCCAGGAACCTTCATCAATGTTATAGCCATCTGCCTGAGCTTTGGTTAATCTTCTAGAACTTGGAGCTGAGGTAGAGGGAGTGGGAGGTAATATACCTGAAATTTTAAATCTGAAGAGATCAGAACATGTTTTTCTTCGGTCTTACCAGTGAAGCTCCTAGTTTGCTGCACTCTTTCAAACATCCCCACTCTTGCTCAGAGTAAGATCAGGGCAATGTTATCTTCATGGAATTTGGTCTAATTGTTTCACAGATTATCACTTAAAAAAAAAGACAAGATCACTAGGCTTGAATCCACTTGAATTGTCTAAAAACAATTATAGTGGCTTTTATCTAAGCAAATGTTTTTAAGTGTCCATTAAATCTTATCATTAGAGGCCTTGATGGTAATGTAGTCTAAGCTAGAGTTTCTAAATCAGAAAGGGTTCATTTTCTAAGCAGGCCCTTGTGGGAAATTTTCCCTCCATAACTGATGACTGATAGAATTCAATGAACTAGACCTTAATAAGAGCATTGTAGCCTCTTTGTGGTATAATCTGATCATGTGTACTGCAGCTCTTCTGACATTTATGGTAAGAGATGCCACTTGCTTATATTAAAAAATAAAAATGGTATTTTTTCACTTTTATGTTTTATGGGGTGATTGCAAACTAACAACCATATTTGCATTTAACCTGAATAATGGTTGCATAAAGGACAGTCTGTAAGACTGAATAATCTTTAGAACTTAATAAACTTTACATGACATGTGAATAAAAATAAAGGCCATATATACCTTCTGAAAGAAATGATGCAGGAAGCAAGAAGGAAATGGGCAAGTGCATCTTTAGAATGTATTATTCTCTTAGTCTAAACAGGAGGAGAACATAGAGGGAGAAGTAGAGGAGGAGAAGAGAAAAGACTAGAAGAGAAAGAGGAGGAGGAGGGCATAGGACTTGCTTAACCCTGTGTTTAAACTTGAGTTAAATAAGAGATCTGTGAAACAAATTTAAATGTATTGATACTTTTTAAGTTTGGAAATGAGGAAATTAATAAGGAAAATATGTTAATCTAAGGACAACTTTTATCACTGAGTAATCTTAGTTTTAATGCTGGCAGTACACAGAGCAGTAAGGGGAGGGCAGAGCATGGAATCAGCAGAACTAGATCACAGTTTCTTTCATTCCCCTTTATTGGTGGGGTATAGAGTAATACAGCATTTGCTATTTCCATTGTGCAACTATTACATCACTTTTGGCTACACTCACATCAACTTACAAAGTTCATGAAAGCTTTTAATTAATATGTGGTAAAACTCATATGCAATTATGGGTTTCATTACCCTATTTTTCCCATGTACTCATGAAATTGCATCACTTACATTGAGATTATCGTCTCTCCCTTTATCCCTTTACATAATTTCCCCTCCCCTTTTTGCTTTCCACAACGTTCCCTTCCCTTTGCTAACCCTCTCCTTTCTTCTTTCTACTCTACTTGTATTTTCCGTTCTTAGCTAAGTTTGATTATCCATTTTAATATGTCTATGTATGTATAGTTTTTTTCTGAGATTTGGCTCAGTTGGTAGAGCGCTGCGCTGCAGTCTCTGAGGTCCTGAGTTCAATTCCCAGCACCGCAAGAATGGGAGAAGGGCCTGGCAATCCACTCCCAAGGCAATCCCAAAACAGTCAGTCATTGAAAACCCTATGAGGGTCGCTATGAGTCGGATACTGACTCAACGGCACCTAACAACAATAACAACATAGTGTTTTTCCTTCCTTTAAGATTCAGCTCCCACATGAGTGAGAACATAAGGTGTTTCTCTTTTTGAGCTTGAGTTCATTTGCTTAAAACGATATTCTCCACTTCCATACATTTTGCTGCAAATGATATTATTTCACTCTTTTTATTGCTGAGTAATATCCCATTGTGTATATGTACCACAATATTTTATCCATTCTTCTTTTGTTGGGCATCTTGATTTGTTCTATAACATTACTATTGTGAAAGTACATTGAATATGGAGATGCAGGTGTGGTATAATGACTTGCCTTTCTTTGGGGATAGTCCTAGGAGTGGTATAGCTGGGTTGTATGACAGTTCTATTATTAGTTTTTTGAGGTATCTGCACATTGATTTACAAAATGGTAGAACTAATTTACAGTCCCTTCAGCAGTGTAAAAGTTTTCCTTTCTCTCTACATCCTTGCCATCATTTGTTATTATTTGTTTTGTTGATCTTGGCTACTCTTACTGGAGTTAGATGGAATCTCAGTGTTGTTTTGGTTTGCATTTCCCTAATGGCTAGGGGTATTGAGCATTTCTTCATGCATTTATTAGCCGTACAACCTTTTTCATTTGAAAACCGTCTGTTCATTTCCTTTACCCACTTGTATATTTATTCATTTCCTTTGCCCACTTCTGTATTTGTTGTCTTGGGATTTGCTTTTTTAAGTTATTTGTAAATTCTAGAATCTAGTCCTCTGTAGGATATGGAGGATGTAAAGATCTTCTGCCATTCAGTCAGCAATTCCTTAACTCTGTTGGTTATTTGCTATGCTATCCAGAAGCTTTTTAATTTCTTGTAATCCTATTTGTCAATTCTTGGTGCTATTTCCTGAGCAATTGGAGTCTTGTTTAAGAAATGTCTTTGTATGCCTATGTATTGGAGCATGTTTCCTATCTTTCCTTTTAGTATTTTTAAGGTTTTCTGTTTTATGTTGAAGTTTCTTATCCATTTTCAACTGACTGTCATGCAAATTGAGAGATGGGTCTAGTTTTTAATTTTCGGCAGATGGATATCCAATTTTCCCAACACTATTTGTTGAAGAGGCTATGTTATCTCCATTGTAAAACCTTAGCCCCTTTGTCAAAGATTAAATGGCAGTAGTTGCATCAGTTTATTTTGGGGTCTTCAATTTTGTTAGTCTTCAAGCCCATTTTTGTGCCAGCGCTAAGATATTTTTGCTACTATAGCACTGCAGTATAGTTTAAAGTCAGGTATTGTAATCCTGCCTGCCCTAGTTTTGCAGTTTAAGACTGTTTGGTTTTTGTGTAAGATTGATTGTCTTTTGTGTTTCCACATGAATTTTTGGACTATTTTTTTCTATTTCTGCAAAGTCTGTCATTGGGATTTTAATGGGAATTGTATTAAATCTGTGAATTTCTTCTAGTAGTATTACCATTTTTATAGTATTGATTCTCTCAATCTATGAGCAAAGGAGGCCCTTCCAGCTTCTATCCTCTGCGATTTCCTTCCTTGATGTTTTGAGGTTTTCCTTGTAGAGATCTTCAGAGTCTTTGGCTAAATTTATTCTTAAGTATTTAATTTTTTGGTGTGCTGTTGTGAAGGAGACTTTTGCCTTAATTTCTTTCTCTTTCTGTTCACTATTATGTAAAGGAGGGCTACTGGTTTTTGCATTTTAATTTTGTATCTGATACTGTGCTGCAGGAATTAATTAGCTCTAAGAATTTTCTAGGGGAATTTTGGGGTCTGTTAGTTATAGGATCATGTCATCCATGAAAAAGGATAATTTGACTTCTTTCTTGTCTATATTTATTCCTTTAATTTCTTTCTGTTGCCTGATTGCTCTGGCTACAACTTTGTTCACAATATTGAATAAGAGAGGAGAGAGTGAAAATCTTTGTCTTGTTCCTGATCT
Source organism: Pedetes capensis (assembly GCA_007922755.1). NCBI lineage: Eukaryota > Metazoa > Chordata > Mammalia > Rodentia > Pedetidae > Pedetes > Pedetes capensis. The sequence goes on along the minus strand of VMDO01004599.1, from coordinate 15,716 downwards.
TAGAGGGAATGGTTTCAATATTTTCCCATTTAATATGATATTGGCTATAGGTTTTTCACAGGTGGCCTTTATGATGTTGAGGTATTTCCCTATTACGCCCATCTCCACTGCTTTTCAGATCACAGTTTCAATTGTGCCTGACCTTAAACAAGTGGCTTTGCCTCTGAGTCTCTTTCTTCACTTGTAAATGTGCCATCATCTTTCTCACAGAGTTTGGTTATGCTTAAATAGAGTACCTATCTCAAGGAATTCTATAATTATTATCATTTCTTTTTAATAAAATAGAACTTAATAGAGTAGAAATGAGTTCTCTCCCCTACTCTACTGCTGGCATGGACTGTGATCTGAGGACATTTCTTTCCTCTCTAGGTAGCTGGAGAGGGGGTCCATGCTGTAGATGGTCCATGTGGTCTCCTCCAGTTCAGAGCTCTTGTTATATAATACAGAAAGTATAGGTCACTAACTAGTAAATTTCTAGGAAAAAAAAAATTTACTAAAGAGACTGTTAGTGGCCTGTAAGGGTTAATGTAGATTCTTAAACTGCTCAGTGACAGCAGAAGAATAGTGATATTTGGTTGCCTATGACAAAGCATCTGATCTCCCCTCATTTGTTGTGTAGTGCCAATGCACCATTGCATAAGCTGTCAGGCTCCAAGTACCAGAGGCTTATCACCAAATATTAATTTACCTGTTGTGTGCATCTCATACCTGACAGCTCCAAATCCCATATCATTTTAGGTGGCCTTCCCACTGACATGTTCTCTGATTAAGAAAATAGTCAGCCAGAAAGCTAGTGTGTTGCTAATGTGGCCACTTCAGTTTAACCTCCTTATTATGCTGGAATATTTTCCCCTAAATTAGATTTTCTGTCTTCATAGTGGCAGTTTACATGAATTTAATACATTATAAAATGTGCCATCCCCTTGAGACTTTGTGATAGATTGTGGTATTTGAAACCCATATTTTCATGGGAAATAAAAGCCTAGGCCATGGCCAAATATTTTATCAGCTTAGCATTATCTTGAGATAATGGCACTATTAATGCTTGTCACTCATGTCTGCTTCCTGGGGCTTATATTGGCTCTTTTCTGGCTTCTGAACAAGGTACTGAAAGTTTTAGAGCTTTGTGTGCCACTAGCAATAGTCATCCTAGATAGGTACCCTTTGTTCTATGCTGTCTGGTGTATAGTCATGCACAATGGGCCCCTCTATCATTTTACCCTCACTGATACTGAATCTGATTACCAATTATGCTACATCGGATAGGATTGCTCTATATTTCAGTCTGGCTGTGTTGAGCAGGTGATACAGTGCCAAGGGATGGCAGCACAGCTGTGAACTCTTACTGTATGAAGGCTAGAAGAAGGGAGTAGTGTGAGAAAAAGAAAAAAAAAACCCTAAAGCTCTGGGATCATCAAGTAACCAGCTAGGAAATGTCAGAAGTTCCCAAGTTAAATAGAAAAGAGCAATTAGAGTTAAATCTTTTATTGGTTTACTCGGCTGCATTTAACAACATGGAGAATATAATAAAGTGAAGTGAAAATCATAGAAATAACATTAAGGTTTACTCTTTTGCTGTCTTTATATATCCCTCTTCACTATATTTTAGTTGTTTGTTGAGAAGTTGTGTTCCATGGGTGAAGGGTATTTATGACTTCCTAATGACATATGCATTTTTCCTTGCCCCACATTTTCCCAAGAAAAATCTGTACCTGGACAAAGGGTACATTGCTTCCTAAGGGAGTCAGAAAGTGTTTTCTCAGGACACATTACTGCTTTGCCCTCATTTCCAAATTCTGGTACCTAAATAGTCACCAGCTAACTTCTATTAGTAGGATGTGCTCTACTTAGCAACTGACAACCAGAAATCAACTTCCCAATTTTTGGTATTATTTCAACCTTGGTCTAAATGATAACTTCATATGCACATGTATGGCAGGATTCCAGGTGTAAGGAGAGTGTTTTGTTAGGCTGAGCCTTCACTTGATACTCTGACATTAAAAAGGCATTGAAAAGAGTTGAAATCACAAAGATGTTAGTCATGAGCAACAACTTAAAAATATTTTCATAATTTGCATGTAGGAAGCAAAAACTGAAATTTAATTCAGTGCTAAAAGATAATTTAAAAATGAAAAGCCTGGTTTAATCAAATATCACCAGAACTGGAAAAGGACCAATGTAAGTACATCTTTTAACTGCAAAGAGACAGTCATTTCTCTCATGTGTCCTAGATAGTCTCAAATGATTTGCTCTAGAATCATACTTCCATTTTCTGAGAAAATGTGCTGACAAATATTGTCCTGTATAATAGTTACACAATTCATTTCAGTTTAAGGAAATTATGTTGTAGAAGATAATAAAATCTGTGCTACCCACTTCATGGTAAGAAATTTATTTTGCTTGGAACTGAAAATAAAGAGAAGGGAAAACACAGTAGTAGGAGCACCTTGCAGCAAGCTTTTGTAGTCAGGGTAGGTATTTCTGAAATTATAGTAAACTCTATGGGTCACACTGAGGAATACATTCTTCTGATAATGACTGAGCTTGCAGTGTGATATAGGCCAGTCCTTCTGGAAGCAGATTCTGAAACAGATTTGCATGAAAGAAGTTTTATGAAAGGGCATTCATAAGATAAGCAAAGCAGGACTGAACAGGGGGAAGAGTTGAACCAAAATGCAGTCCTGACCTTAGCAGTTCTGTCAAGATCTCTCTAGGTAGGATGCTATTCAAAGCAATCCCAAAATGAGACAAGAAGCTAATCCTCCATATTTCTACCTGGACCAGTCCTTGAAAGTGGACTTCCCTAGGAAGAGAGTATTTCCTTAGGTGAAGATGCTTTCTTTAGGTGAGAAAAAGTCCTTAAGAGGATCACAACAAACACTCCCAATCTCCAATACTCCCAGCTCCTGGGAGAATGAGTTCTTCCAACCCAGAGAAGAAACCAGGCAGTTCATCACATCATCTACCATGGAGAGTGTATGTAATAAGGAGACTGCATGATAGATTTGGGAATATATGAGCTTTGTATTAAAACTGACCTAGATTCAAAGATTGGATCAAACAATGGCAAATTATGACAACTTTGGCCACATTAGTTAATCTCTGAAAGTCTTTGCTTATTCTGAAAATGGGAATAAGAATATCTCATTCACTCTACTATGTTGTTGTTGGGTGCCATTGCGTTGAATACAAATCATAGCAGCCTTATGTACACCTGAATGAAACCCTCCCCAACATTGAGCTATGCACACAATCAATCTTTTTACATTTGAGCCAAATGTTTCAGAACTATGTTTCTTTTTATTTTGAGTCATGCCACATCAGCAGAAGGAGGTTCCAGGGGTTTTACTCCATCCCCATTATTAAAATTCACTGTACTTTAAGGAGGCAACTCTTTCCTAGTCCTTTCTTGAATGCCTTTCAGCCTAGGGGACTTATTCTCTGGCACTATATTTGACAGTGCTTCTCTGCTGTTCATAGGGTGTTCAATGGCTAAAAGTTTCAGGAGTAGACTGCTGGGTCCTTCTCCCTAGTCTGTCTTAGTCTGGAAGTTCAGCTGAAACCTATCTGCCATGGGTAGTCTTACTAGTATCTGAAATACCATGGCATAGTCTTCATCATCACAGCAACCTGTAAGCCCCCACAGCATTACAAGCTGATAGATATGCGGGGGACACTCTGCTATAGTGATTATTAAATTATACATTGTTGTTGTTGTTATTGTTGTTAGGTGCCATCGAGTCTGGATCCAACTCGTAGTGACCTTCTGTACAACAGGGGAAACACTATTGTCAGTGCTTCTCTGCTGTTCATAGGGTTTTCAGTGGCAGATTGATTTTTGGGAGGGGTTTGCCAGGTCCATCTCCCAAGCCTACAGCTTCTGGTGTTCCCAGGTGGTCTCCCATCCAAGTACTAACTAGGCCCGACCTTGCTTAGCTTCCGAGATCTGACAGGATTGGATGCCACAGGGCTATGGCTGCAGGCAAATTATACATATAATGCAATAATAGCATTCTGCTTAGCATGTATTAGATGTGCAATAAATGTTGGTTCTACATTCCTTGCTACTCCTTCTACACCAAATGGATAATTAGTTAACTGGTAAATATTTGTTGAGCATCCACTACCTGATGACAACTGTGCTAGCAATGTTAGAGGATAAGAATAAATGCAAAACATGGTCCCTGTCTTAAAGAGTTCTTAGCATCCAATATGGAACAAATACGACTAACATACATTAATCAACTGCAAATTATAGCATGAGAAAATAATTGAATATTAAATGAAATATGTCTTCATAGAAAAGATTGATGACAGATGGACTAATCAGGCAATAAACAAATAAAAATGTTTCAAAGAAGTAATAATTCTTGAAGTGAGCCTTAAAGGACAGGTGAAATTTAAATGCTTGGTAGGAGAAGTAAAGGAATCTGAATGAGGGAATGAGATATATGAGAAAGAGTAGTGCTCTCTCTAATTTGAGTGTCATTGTATACATGGAACCACACGTTTAAATAGCTATTCATGAACTGTCATCCCTGCAGTACTGCCTAGTCCTTTTAGAGCTATTGCAAAGCTGACTCCCTTTAATCTGCATGTGGCTAGTGAAAACTGAGATTCTCCATGTGTGAGAGACAGAAGCTAAGGTTTATTTATGTGGTCACACATTGATCCCTGATCTCTATTGACCTTCATATTGTACCTTCCTCTCCTACCAGAAAAGTCACTTCCGACCTAAACCTGGTTTATCAGCTACTAAAATATTTACCCTCTCATGTATGTTAGCTTGTTGTGCTATGGAGGTTTGTATGTTGCTGTGATGCTAAAAGCTATGCCACCAATATTTTAGATACTAGCAGGGCCACTCATGGTGGACAGGTTTCAGCTGAAATTCCAGACAGACAGCCTAGAGAGAAGGACCCAGCAGCTCACTCCCCAACAATTAGCCATTTAAAACCCTATGAATAGCAGAGAAGCTCTGTCAAACATAATGCCAGAGAATGAGGCTCCCAGGCTGGAAGGTATTCAAGAAAGGACTGGTGAAGAGTTGTCTCCTCAAAGAAGAGTCAACCTTAATGATGAGAAGGTAGTAAAGCTCTTGAGACCTCCTTTTGCTGATGAGCCATGACTCAAAATGACAACAAATATAGTTTTGCCAACATTGGACTCAAACATAAAAAGTTTATGTGCATAGAACTGTGTTGGGTAGTGTTTCATCCCGCTATATACAGGGTTGCTGTGAGTTGGACTCGACTCAATGACACCCAACAACAACAAAATACTTAGCCTTAGGCTGAATTGTATTAGCACAACATCTGTGCAGATAAGCTCTTTACCTACCTCTTACATGTCTGGCATTGATGAGCTACTGTCAGTACCTGAGGAACAGGAACCGTGATTTTTCCATTTCTCTATTTCCAGTGTTTTAGTCACCTTTATGTTACTATGACAAATACTACACACTGGGTGAACTATAAACAATAGTTTATTTGACACATAGTTCTAGAGACTAGGAAGTCTAAGATTCTGGCGCAACATCTGGTGCAAGCTTTCTTGCTGCAGGGCAATTACATTTCAACATGTGTTTGGGAGGGCACACTCAAAATATAGCATTCAGCATCCCACATAAAATGGTTACCTGATCAGGTTGGAGGTTGGGTGAAATGATTTGATGATAGTGATTGAATATGCCTACACAAACTTGCCATAAAAGTAAAAGGATAAAATAACCAGGCATTTGACAAAATTAAGAATGACCTCGAGAAATAGGTAATTTAGACTCAAGTAGTAGTGGTCGTAAATTTTGGGTCAGAAAAGATACATAATCAAAGTTATAAAATAACTAATATTCTTGCTAAAAGCGAGAATAGTCTAACAGCAGATTGCAAGATAGAGGAGACTACCAGAAGACAAGGGAATAACTGTCACAATCTTACTAGTAATTGGATAAAGAAAGCTATACGTAAAGGTAACTCATAGATGAGAGCTCATGTCATAAAGAAATTTATGTGACAAGCACAATCTGACAGTTGAAACTAGTATCATAAATGTGTTTATCGGGAATGAGTATTAGAAAAGGAAAAACCAAAACTAAGAACTAAACCTTAGGGCATACTCACAGCTGATTAGATATGAAGGAAGAAAGAACATCTGCCATTGTCTATAATCAGAAAGAAAGAAGTTCCATGAGGGTTAAGGTGGTTAAATATACCAAACGTTATCAAAAGGCCCAGGGCAGTTAAAAAGCCATGGAATTAATACTAAAGAAATCCTTTATGTGCTTTGAGAAAGTGGTGTTTTGGGATTAGTGATGGGATTGGAATGCTAAAGGTTAAGCAAACGGGAAGGGAAAGAAGATATAGAAGTCATGGGCATTGTGCTGGTTGATTTTATGTCTCAGCATAGCTAGGCAAACACATCCGGTTCTTTGATCAAACACTAGTCTAGATATTTCGAGGCAGGCATTTTGTTTAGATGTAATTAACATGTAAAAAGTAGACCTAGAGTAGAGCAGAACATTCTCTGTAGTGTGGGTGGGCCTCAGGCAGTCAAATACTTTAATTCTCCTAATGAAAAAGAAGTTCTGTCCCCAATATGCCTTTTTAACACTGTAATGTCAGTTCTACCCTGGGTCTCTAGCTTGCCAGTCTGCTTGCCAGTCTGCACTGTAGATTTAGGACTTGCCACATGAGCCAATTTCTTTAAATAAGTCTTCATCTACTTCTACCTCCTGATGATTCTGATGCTCTGGGGAACACTGACTGATAAAGGTATTAACTATTAATTTAATAACTTTTAAAGTAAAAAGAGAAGGGCTGGGCACGGTAGCACAGGCTTGCAATCCCACAGACTCAGGAGGCAGAGGAAGATCAAAAGTTTGAGGCCAGAGGCAGGCTGTGCAACTTCATGAGACACTGTCTCAATATAAAATATAAAAAAGGGACTGGGGTGCAGCTCAGTGACAGAGTGTAATGGAAGTCATGGCTGGAGAGCTGGAGAAAGTCTAAGGAAAAGTTGCTGGGGAAGGCTATAGCTACTTACTGGGAAAGGCTTCAGCCCTTGGAAGCTCTCCAAGCCTAAAAGTCCCCTTCTGTTATCTCTGACCTTGGGCATAGAGCCTGACTATATGCAGATGTGGCACAGTTCTACCTATATACAGTGGGCAGAACATGTTAATATAGTAACCATTCCCTGTCTCACAAAAAAAGTACATATTAACCCACCTTTCCCCTGACTGATAAGAATGATTAATTATGATTACAGCCTAATCAAAAAAGCTTGAGACACCTGAGGGAGCAGAGCACCTAAAGATACTGGTCACCTCACTCTCTCTCACACTAATTTTTAATGTGGAGTAATCCTTTTTGAGTCTGCTGACACTGTGGCTGCTGGATAGTCATGAGAGTAGAATGCTTGCAAAGGATGGACAAAGCTCTTAGTTCAATGCCCCAGTACCACAAAAAAAAAAATAAAAAATAAATGAAGTAAAAACAGAGAAATAATTATAGAGGAGCCAAAAATCAAATACTGTTGCTTCTAAGATACAGAACAGAAACAACACTGAGAGCAAGATGACTTTATGCTCTATAACATATTGTTGCCGAGACTCTCTTCATCAAATAAAGATCAACATTAACCCCCGTCCAGTAAGAGCAAATCCATTTAAAACAAAGAACATATCCACATTAGTTCAGACCATGATTTAATGGGCCACTCTCATCATAGGGCTCTTATGACTTATTCTTTGAAAAAACATGTGCATCTAAAATCACCATGTTTCACTCCCTATTATCCATCATCGTTGCCAAAGTATGGCACCATCAGGCTATATCCTAAATTTCTGTATTCCCATCTCATTTATGCTCAATGATTTTCCTCTATTGCACAAAACTCATGTTGTAGACCTGTCACTCAATACTGTCCAGGTCAGGTGTCTTTGCTACATAGTCCTAAATCTCTTATACAATATTTTTGGGCTAGGGCTTAGCACAGTTGGTAGAGTGCTACTCTGTGCTTTCTGAGGCCCTGGATTAGAGTTACAGCACCACAAAAATGGGAGAAGGAATTGTTATCCCACTCTGTGCTTTCTGAGACCCTGGATTTGAGCTACAGCACCACAAAAATGGGAGAAAGAATTGTTATCCCATCCCTGATACAATCAGCGATTGAAAACGCTATGAATACCAGAGAAGCACTGACAATAGTGCCAGGCTTGGCATTGTGTTGGGAAGTGGGGAGTGTTTTGTTCTGTGATATATCGGGTTACTATGAATTGGACCTGACTCAATGGCACCTAACAACAACAATATACTATATTTTCATTTTAATTTGCATATATAAATATAAATATAAATATTCTCACACAAAACTATAAAATTCATGAAACCAGGAGCAACGTATAACAGTGCCCTAATTAGCACTCAACTGACATTTTTTCTATGATAGAATAAATAAATGAATGAGTAAATTCTTACTACTGCAAACAACACCTCCATCACTAAGGTCTTACCAGGAAATAAAAAATAGGCCTCAAATTAGGAAATCTCTGGGAGAATTTATTTAAACAGCAACAACTGCAAATAAATTACACTGAAGTAATTCCCATAGGATATGGGAAACTATAAGTTGTTGTTGTTGTTGTTAGGTGCCATCAAGTCGAGTCCGACTCATAGCAACCCTATGCACAGCAGATCGAAACACTTGCTGATTCTGTGCCAGGCAAATGATCTTATTTATGTTTAAGCCCATTGTTGTAGACACTGTGTCAATCCATCTGGTGGAGGGTTTTCCTCTTTTGCGTTGACCTGCCACTCTCCTAAACATGATGTCCTTCTCCAGGCATTGGTCCCTCCTGACTACATGTCTGAAATATGTAAGGTGCAGTCTGGCCATTCTTGCTTCCATGGAGCACTCTGCTTGCACTTCTTCTAGGACAGATTTGTTGGTTCTTTTGGCAGTCCATGGTATATTCAGTAGACGTCTCCAGCACCACAATTCAAAAGCATCAATTCTTTTTCTATCTGTCTTGTTCAATGTCCAGCTTTCACAACCATATGATGCCACTGATGGCACGAGTCAGATGCACCTTCCTCTTCAATGTGACATCTTTGCTTTTCAATACTCTAAAGAGATCTTTTGCCACAGCTTTTCCTAGAGCAATGCGTCTTTTGATTTCTTGACTGCTATTTCCACGGGTGTTGATTATAGAGCCAAGCAAAGCAAAATCTTGGACAACGTCAAACTTTTCTCCATTTATTGTGAAGTTGCATGCTGACCCAGTCGTAAGGATTTTTGTTTTGTTGATGTTTAGTCATAACCCATATTGAAGGCTATGATCTTTGATCTTCATCAGTAAATGTTTTAAATCCCCTTCACTTTCAGCAAGCAGAGTTGTGTCATCTGCATAACTCAGGTTGCGAATGAGTCTTTGTCCAATCTTGATGCCATGTTCTTCCTCATAAAGTCCAGCTTCTCAGATTATTTGCTCAGTGTATAAATTGAAGAGATAGGGTGAAAGTATACGCCCTGGTGCACTCCTTCTTCAACTTTAAACCACGCAGTGTTTCCTTGTTCTGTTTGAACAACTGCCTCCTGGTTCATGTATAGATTTCTCATGAGCACGATTAGGTGCTCTGGTATTCCCATTTTCTGAAGTGTTATCTATAATTTGTTATGATCCACACAATCAAATGCCTTTGCATAGTCAATAAAACATAGACATCTTGCTGATATTCTCTGCTTTTAACTAATATCCACCTGACATCAGCAATGATGTTCCTGGTTCCTCGCCCTCTTCTGAATCCCACTTGATTTTCAGGTAATTCCCTGTCTATATACTGCTGCAGTCGCTTCTGAATCATCTTTAGTAGAATTTTGCTGGTGTGTGATATTAATGATATTGTCCGATAGTGTGCACATTCAGTTGGATCCCCTCTTTTTGGGAATAGGCACAAATATGGATCTCTTCCAGTCAGTTGGCCAAGTAGTTATTTTCCAAACCTGTTGGCACAAACATGTTAACACCTCCAGTGCTGCATCTGTTTGTTGAAACATCTCTATTGGTATCCCATCAATTTACCTGGAGCTTTGTGTTTCATGAGTTCTTTCAAGGCAGCTTCCACTTCGTCCTTCAACACCATTGGTTCCTCTTCAAATGCAACTTCTTGGAATGGTTGGTCATCTACCAATTCTTTCTTGTATAATGACTCTGTGTATTCTTCCCATCTTCTTTTGATGTTTCCTGCATCATTTAATATTTTCCCTGTAGAGTCTTTCACTACTGCCACTTGAGACTTGAATTTTTTCTTCCCTTCCTTAAGCTTGAGAAACACAAAGTGTGTTCTTCCCTTTTGGTTTTCGGCCTCTAGCTCCTTGCACATGTCATTATAATATTTGTTTTTGTCTTCTCGAGCTGTCTTCTGAAATCTTCTGTTGAGTTCCTTAACTTCATCAAGTGGAAATTGCAAAATCCTAGGACTCTCAACAGAAGATCTGTTGCTCCATTAAGCTCAAATCAAGAAGGCAAGGGAAAAGATAGTGGAACCCTAGAATGTACAGAGAAAGAGATTCAGTGGTAGAACAAGTAATATGGTCATGAGTAGTGACCATTTTTCAAAGGACATGGACAACCCATGACTATCTCCTATGGAGGGAATTAGGGGAATAAATGTCTTGATTTCTCTCTCCCTCCTTCCCTTAGTATTTTCTGGGGTTTCTCAATGGCTGGATCCTACCAGAAGCAAGAACACATGAGAACTTCTCCATCATCTGCATAGGCCAATTGCTGGGGCAGAGAGCAAAGTATGAAAAAGAAAAGAACGGATCCAGAGGGAAGGTAGATATCTATGTGGACTAACATCATTTACAACTGAGACTTAGATTTTTCCAGGCATATCCTCTAGCATTCACTTTAGTTAATGAAATTTCCCCCAATTTTTTTTCATGTTTTCTGCTAGGAATGCCTTTGTCTTCTAGTCCAAAAGTATTTGAATTAATATTTCAAGACTTACGTCATAACTATTTTCCCCAGTGTCTTCTCTAATCTCATCCCAAATAGTATTAAAGGTTATTTGTTGCTGCTAGATGCAGTTGAGTTGGGTCCGACTCATAGTGATCTTACATACAACAGAATGAAACATTCTCTGACAATATGCCATTCGCAGCACTATTGTCAGTATTTCTCTGGTATGAATAGAGTTTTCAATGGTGGATTGTTTTGAAAGTGGATTGCCAGGTCCTTCTCCCTAGCCAAGAGCACCTGGTATTCCCACGTGGCCTCTCATCTAAAGACTAACCAGGCCGACCCTACTTAGCTCCTGAGATCAGGCAGGATAGGACACTATGGTGCTATGGCTGCAGACTTTAAATATAATAGATGCAAATTATACCATAACATTTTCCTAGAGTAACAGTGGTTGTTGTAAGGATAGAAATAATTATGGTAGCTAATACTTAAAAAGAATGTGCTATGTGCTGGGCTTTCTTTTTTACTTTAAATATATACCTACTTAAAGTTATTTAATTTTTAGAGCAATTCATGGGACATATCTAAATTTTACAGGTAAAGGAATGGAAGATTGAGGTTGTTGTTGTTAGGTGCCATTGAGTCATGTCTGACTTATAGCAATCCTATATACAACAAATGAAACACTAATTGACACTGTTCCATGCATATAATATTCTTATGTTTAAGCCCATTTTTGCAGATACTATGTCAATCCTAGTTCAGGGTCTTCTTTTTTTTTTTTTCTTTTTTGTTTACCTTCCACTATCTGAAACATGATGCCCTTCTCCAGGGATTGGTCCCTCCTGACAACATGTCCAAAATACGTAAGATACAGTCTACATATCCTTACTTGCGAGGAGAACTCTAGTTGCACTTGTAAGATGGATCTGCTATTTTTTTTGGCAATCCATGATATATTCAATATTTGTCTCCAGTACCATTATTAAAAGGCATTAATTCTTCTTTTGTCCTCCATATTTACCATGCAGCTTTAACAATCATGTGATACAACTAAAAATATCATTGCATGAGTCAGGAGAACCTTCAATGGATATCTTTACTTTTCAACACTTTAGAGAGGTCTTTTGCAACAACCTTTCCCAATGCATTTCTTGACTGTTATTTCTTTGAGTGTTGATTTTAGAACCAAGGAAAGCAAAATCTTGGACAACTTCAATCTTTTCTCCATTTATCATGAAGTTGCTTACTGACCCAATTGTAAGGATTTTTGTTTTCTTGATGTTGAGGCCCAATCCACACTGAAGGCTATATTCTTTGATCTTCATCAGTAAATGTTTCAAATACTCTTTACTTTCAACAAGAAAAGTTGTGTCATCTACAACAACACAGGTTGTTGGTAATTGTTACTCCAAACCTGATACCATGTTCTTCAATTCCAGCTTCTTGGATTATTCGCTCAGCGTAGAGATTGAAGAGGTACAATAAAATGATACAGACCTGATGCACATCTTTCCTGAATTTAAAGAAAGCAGTATTTTCTTGTTCTGTTTGATTGACTGCCTCCAGGTCTATGTATAGATTCCTTACAAGTACAATTAAGTGCTCCAGTATTCCAAATTTCATAATGCCATCCACAATTTGTTGTGACACACACAATCAAATGCCTTTGCATAGTTGATGAAACATAGATAAACATCTTTCTGGTATTCTCTACTTTTGGCAATATCCATCTGACATAAACAATGAAGCCCCTGGTTCCAGGCCCTCTTCTGAATCTGGCTTGATTTTCCACCAGGTCTCTGTCAATATATTCCTGTAGCCATTCTTAAATGATCTTTAGCAAAATTTTACTTGTGTGTGATATTAATGGCATCATTAGATAATTCCACATTTCATTAGCTGTGCTTTGATGGGCATGGGTGCAAATAAGGATCTCTTCCAGTCAGTTAGCCAGGCCACTATTTTCCATATCTTTTGGCATAAATTAATGAGCACCTCCAGTGCTGCATCTGAAATATCTCAACTACTTTTTCATCAATTCCCAGAGCCTTGGGTTTTGCCAATGTCTTGAAGGCAGCTTCCACTTCTTCTTTCCTGCATGTTCCATCTGGTGTATTCCATGTGAATAGTCACCAAATGTTGTTGTTGTTAGGTGCCATCAAGCCTTGGACAACTAATAGTGACTTTCATTGGGTTTCAATGGCTGATTGTTTTGGAACTGCCTTAAGAGAGGATTGCCACATGCTTCTTCATTTTTTTTGGTGCTGGAATCGAACCAGGGACCTCAGAGACTGCAGAGCAGTGCTTTACCAACTGATATAAATCTCAGTCCCAGTCCCCATATATGTTGGTGAAAAAATGTATTTGCAATGGAAAAGATCTTTGGTCTGACAATTCTATCATGCAATATGTAGCATTGTTTCTGTCAACAAGGTCATATTTTCCAGCTACTGAGCCTTCTTTGTTTCCAACTTTTGCATTCCAACCACCAGTAATTATCAGTGCATCCTGATTGCATGTTTGATCAACTTCAGATTTAAGAAGTTGTTAAAAATATTCTACTTCTTCAGTTGTGGCCTTAGAGGTGAGTGTGTAAATTTGAATATTAATCATATTAACTGGCCTTCTTTGTAGGCATATGAATATTTTTCTATCACTGCAGCATTGTTCTTCAGGACATATCTTGAGGTGCCCTTTCTGATAATGAATGCAATCCATTCTCTCTTTAAATAGTCACTTTTTCCATGATAGACTATATTATAATCTGATTCAAAATGGTCAATACCAGTCTATTTTAGGTCACTAAAACCTAGAATGTTGACATTTATATGTTCCATTTCATTTTTGATTATTTCTAATTTTCCTAGAGTCACACTATATACATTCCACATTCCATTTATTAATGGATGTTTGCAATTGTTCCTCCTCATTTTAAGCTGTGCCACCTCAGCATATGGACTTTACTCCACTCCCATCATTAAGGACAACTCTACTTTTAGTGAGTAAGTCTTCCCCTGTCAAGTTTTTAGTGCCTTCAAACCTGATGGTTTCATTTTCTAGTACTATATCTAACAGTGTTTCTATGCTATTCATATTCATAGGGTTTTCAATGATTATTATTTTGAATTGGACTTACTGAGTCCCTCTTCTTAGTCTAGCTTAGTCTGGAAGATCAGCTGAAATTCGTCCACCATGGGTGGTCTTCCTAGTATCTGTAATAAACACCATCACAGCAAAACGTAAGCCCCAGGGTACAGCAAACTGACAAACATGTGGGGACAATGGAAGATTAGAATTTATGTACCTTAGACTTTATAGATTATAAATGAGAGAATTGAGAGGCAGACCATTATCTTATAGCTGAATTCTTTGCTTTTTAACCACTCCATGCTACTATGTCCCCACATATCTGTCCATTTTCCCTACTGTGGGGTCTTGCATGTTGCTATGAGGCTGAAAGCTATGTCACTAGTATCTCAGATATCAGCAGGATCACCCATGGTGGACAGGTTTTAGTTGAGCTTCCAGACTAAGACAGACTTGGGAGTAGTACCTGGCGATCAACTCCTGAAACAACTAGCCATTGAAAACTCTATGAATAGCAAAGAGACACTGTGAGATATAGTGCCATAAAATGAGGCCCTCTGGTTGGAAGGCACTCAAAAGACTACTAGGGAAGAGTTGCCCCCTCAAAGTAGAGGCTACCTTAAGATGGAAATGGAGTAAAGCCCCAGGGACCAACATTTGCTGATGTGGCATGACTCAAAATGAGGAGAAACAACTCTAAATATCCATTAATAATTGGAACATGGAATGTATGTAGTATGAATCTAGGAAAATTAGATATGATTAAAAGAGAAATAGAGTGCATAAACATTGACATTCTAGGGATCAGTGAGCTAAAATGGACTGAAATACAATGCTGTTGGTGATAGAATGATATCTATACACCTACAAGGAAGGCCAGTTAATATGACTATTATTCAAATTTATGCACCCACCACTAATGCCACAAATGAAGGTAGGGGAGATTACTACCAGCTTCTGAAATCTGAAATAGATCAAACATGCCATAAGGATACACTGATAATTAATACTGACTGGAATGCAAAGGTTGGAAACAAACAAGAAGCCTCAGTATTTGGAAAATATGGTCTTGGTGACAGAAATGAAGCTGGAGATTGCATGATAGAATTTTGTCAGACTAAAGACCTTTTCATTGTAAATACATTTTTTCACCAACATAAATGGCTACTATACATATGGACTTCATGAGATGGAGCCTATAGGAACCAAATTGACTACATTTGTGGAAAGAGATGATGGAAAAGCTCCATGTCAGAACAAGACCAGGTGCTGACTGTGGATCAGCCTATCAGCTTCTCACATGATATTCAAACTGAAACTGAAGAAAATTACAACAAGTGTATGAGAGCCAAGGTATGACCTTGGGGATATGCCACCTGAGTTCAGAGACAACCTCAAGAACAGGTTTAATGATTTAGACATAAATGATAGGATACCAGATGAGTTGTAGCATGACACATGATATCATTCATGAAGAAAGCAAATGGTTATTTAAAAGACAGGAAATAAAGAAAAGACCAAATTATGTGTCAAAAGAGACTCTGGAACTTGACCTTGAACATTGAGCAGCTAAAGTAAAAGGAAGACATGATGAAGTTAAGAAACTAAACAGAAGATTTCAAAAGGCAGCTCTAGAAGACAAAAACAAGTATTAAAATGACAT
>VMDO01004598.1:8588-123156 GCA_007922755.1 Pedetes capensis | reverse complement strand
GGCCAGTTTTTCATGCATGCAGCTTGACGATTGAGCACAGTCAGGCATTTGTATTAAAATTGAAAAATGAAAAAACAAATTCAAAACCTATTCGGATAGGTTCTAGTTCAATTTGTTAGTATAATTTGTCATAGCTGGTTTACTGAAAACAACCACATTTAAAATTGGTTTACCTCAGGATGATGTGCAGAAAATGGGTAAAGGATAAATTGGAGAAGTAGCCCCAGTAGTAGGATGGTCCTCTTACTTCCATGTGCTCTGAACCCTGGTGACAATGACACACCAGGTGGCATGCCTGAGTATGTTGGCTTAGCATCGTCTGCATTGTACTAGAGTGAAATGGGTGTCAGCCTGTCATCAATCACACAAATTTTTAATAAGAATCTTACGAAGAGAGCATCTTTGGTCTCTCTGTTTTTAAAACCTTCTGAACCATGACTTGGAGCTGGCAGAGTAGGCTGTGGCTGTGGACTTCAGCACAACCATCAACATTGCTGTTCAAGAAATTACAATTTATGTCCATTCCAAGTTGTAAATGCTAGTCTTTTTTTTTTTTTCCAATAAAAAGACCATTAACTTAAAAAAAAAAATTTCTATTCATCTTTTATTATTGGTGTATTTTGAGCATAACAATTTTAATTCAAGCTTTTCCTTTCTTCAAATGTGTATATGTTATTTTTTGCACCCTCTATAATATATCTATAGAAAGGTATAAGATAGTATGATTGCTCTATAAGCCTGAGTAACACAGGCTAATATTGGGATTGTTCAGATTCGGTAACTCTTTTTTTTTTTTTCAGTACTGGGGGTTGAACCCAGGGCCTCACGCTTGCACACTCTGCAAGTGTTGGACCACTGAGCTGCACCCTCAGCCCATTTTTCTTTTTTTTTTTTTTTAAGTTTTTGAGACAGGGTCTCGCTAAGTTACACAGACTGCCTCTGGTCTCGAACTTGCGATCCTCCTGCCTCCACCTCCAGAGCCACTGGGACTACAGGCGTGCGCCACCTCGCCCGGCAGTAACTCTTTTTCTTAGAAGAACTTTAAAATATATTTTGATTATAATACTTGACCTAAACACTCATAAACTTTTCCTTAAAGCTTTTTAAAAATATTTTATTTTATTTATAAATGTCGGTGGGGTACAGAGTAATAAGTCATTTGCTATGTCCATTTTGCAACTATTGAATCACTTTTGCTTACATGTTCGCCATCTTACATATTTTAGAGAACAGTATAAACTAAAGGAGAAAAGAAAAAAGTAGGAATTTTAATTAATATGTAACGAAAATCGTACACAATTATGGGCTATATTCTCACTGATATTTTCCTTCCCCCTATTTTTCATGTATTCATATAGTTGCATCTTATATTTTAAGATTTTCGTCTCCTTCTTTACTCCTCTACATTATTTCCCTTCCCCTTCACTGCCTTCTCTAACCTTCACTCCCACTCACTGCTCCTTTCCCCCCTTCTTTCTGATCCGCTTGTATTTCCCATTCTTAGTTATGAATGATATCTAGCTTCTTCAGGGCTTCTCAACCATTGTGACAACCAATGAGTGTATGAAATTTGCACAGGGCACGCTCAACACTTGGCGTCATCAGTGGTAAGACCATGAGATGATTTTGAGGGATTTTCTTTTTCTGCTAGTTATTCTTCCTATCATTAAAATGCTTTCCCCTATTTACAAAGAGCAATAAGAAGTGTTTAGTTTTGAGATACAAGCTTTCTTACCTAATCTTTGTACATATGCCTAGACTTCTATGCACACATTTGAAATGCAACTATTAAATAATGAGCCTATTAAAATGAAATGTGAAACTCAGTTGAAGAAACTATTATCAGGAACAATGTAATTTCAATGAGCACTAAACTGATGGCTCTGAAAATATGACCTAATGACTCTGAGGAAACCCCAAGAACTTGAGGGGGTTCATAGAATCTAAACTATGATCATAAAAATGCTAAAATGAGCCAGGGGCGTGGTGCACACCTGTAATCCCAGCGGCTTGGGAGGCGGAGGCAGGAGGATCGCAAGTTCGAGACCAGAGGCAGTCTGCGTAACTTCCCAAGACCCTGTCTCAAAAAGTAAAAAAATGGACTGGGGGTGCAGCTCAGTGGTCCAGCACTTGCAGAGCATGCAAGCGCAAGGCCCTGGGTTCAACCCCCAGTACAACAACAACAAAAAGATAAGATACTATTTGCTTTTTATTTGTGTGTGTTGGCATTTACTTTGTGTTGACATCGTGATAGATTGAATTCAGAAGCAGATATGAAAATCCATTCAACCAGCCAGGCATGGTGGCACATGCCTCCAATCCCCATGATTTGGAAGGCTGAGGTAGGAGGGCCTCAGTTTTGAGGCCAGAGGTAGCTTGTGTAAGTAACTTAGTGAGAACCCATCTCAAAATAAAAAAATAAAACACAGGCTAGGGTTGTAGCACTTGTAAAATATGTGTGAGGCCCTGAGTTCAACCCCCTAGTAAAAAAAAAAAAAGAAAGAAAGAAAGAAGAGAAAGAAAAGAAAAAAGAAAATAAAAGAAAATGCATTCAGTCTTTAATTAAGCCAACATTAAAAAGACTTACAAAAATTTAAAACAGTGCATCTCTTCTCCCTAATATTTTATTTTAGAAAATAATGTGTGTGTGTGTGTGTGTGTGTGTGTGTGTGTGTGTGTGTGTGTTTATTTGGTACTGAGGAAGGAACCCAGGGGCCTTGTGCATGCTAAGTGATTCTTAATAAAAGACGTTTTTTATTTTGACATATCTATTGTTATTGTTGCTGTTAGGTGCTGCTGAGTCAGGTCCGACTCATAGTGACCCTATATACAACAGAATGAAACATCACCCTACACTGTGCCACGCACACAATCTTTTTTATGTTTAAGCCCATTATTGCAGACACTGTGTCAATCCATCTAGTCAGGGTCTTTCTTTTTTTCACTGACCTGCCATTCTCTCAAATATGATGTCCTTCTCCAAGGATTGGTCCCTTCTGACAACATGTCCAAAATACATCAAGACGCAGCCTAACCATCCTTGCTTCCAAGGAGCACTCTAGTTGCACTTCTTCTAGGACAGATCTGTTAGGTTTTTTGACAATCTATGGTATTCAATATTCATCTCTGGCACCATAACTCAAAAGCATCAATCCTTCTTCTGCCTCCCTTATTTTCTGCCCAGATTTCACAAGCGTGTGATACAACTGGAAATACCGTGGCATGCGTCAGGACCCCTTCATCTTCCATGGAATGTCTTTACTGTTCAACACTTTAAAGAGGGCTTTTGGACAGCTTTTCTGGGTTGTATAAATAAATCAAATTTAAATTTCTCAAATTGATAGTAAATATCTACAGATGTGGGCTGGGGTTTAGCTCACTTGGTAGAGCACTGCGCTGCAGTCGTTGAGGTCCCAAGTTCAATTCCCAGCACCGCAAAAATGGGAGAAGGGCCTGGCAACCCACTCCCAAGGCAATCCCGAAACAGTCAGCCATTGAAAACCCTATGAGGGTCGCTATGAGTTGGATACCGACTCGATGGCATCTAACAACAGCAACATCTATAGATGTAATATACATAAAAAACTTTTCAATGTCCTTAGTTTTTTTCCCCCGGTGCTAGGGGTTGAACCCAGAGGCTCACCCATGTGAGGCAAGTACTCTACCACTGAGCTATGTCCCCGACTTCTTAATAACTTTTAAGAATGTATAGGGTTTCTGGCCAAAAAAGCTTGAGAAATGCTTCAGTAAAATGATTATCCAAATTCAGTCTAGAAAGTTTTATCAAATCTTCCTTTGAAGATTTTTATACTTCAAGGTAAGTGAATTCTGCCAATTCCATCCCTATCTATCTAATAGGTTTTATTATCATAACTACTGTTCACATACTTCCATAAATATATGATAGAAAAGAGAATTAAAAGTCCTATACCATAAAGCCTAAAAGAGACATATAAATGAGTAAAACTAGCAGGCTCTCAAGAAGTAAAAATGTTTGGTGGCACGAAATGAGGAATGTATAATTGTGTATAAGAATAATTTTAAAATATTTTAAAATGATAACATTATTGTAGCCCGTTGCCAACTCTCATTTCTCTGAAGTCAAAATCTCATAACCCTTTTTAACAGCTTGAGATTTAATTGACATACTATATCATTGACCCACTTAAATGGCACAATCAAATAGCTTTTACAGTTTTCACAGAATTATGAATCTATCACCACAATACATTTTAGAACATTTTCATCCCCCTAAAATAAACTGCACACATCACCTTCAACTCTCCTATCTTCTCCAGCCTTGGGCAACTATGGATTTCATTTCTGTCCCTAAAGTAATGGACTCCAGACATTTTTTATAAGTGGAGTCATGCAGTAGGATGATGTGAAGAGATGGGGATGAGCGGAAGGAGGAGACTTTGTCCACCAATCAATACAGAAAGCTGGCAGGACTCAGCCAAACTTGTTGTTATTGTTGTTGTCATTAGGTGCCATTGAGTCGAATGCGACTCATAGTGACCCTCCTAAGCTTTTCAATGGTTGACTGTTTCGGGATTGCCTCGGGAGTGGGTTGTCACGTCCTTCTCCCATCTTGTGGTGCTGGGAATCAACCTCAGGACCTCAGAGACTGCAGAGCAGCGCTCTACCAACTGAGCTAAATCCCAGCCCTAGCTAAACTTAGCATCAGTTTATTCTATGGCCCATCCATCTCATTCCAGAGTACATACTACAGAAAATTGTTGCTAAAAATCCCAACGGGGACAGGTAAAAGAACGTTGGCTACAGATGCAGAGCATGTGGTAACAGGGTTTAGAGACACTTTTGTTAGGAAGGATGGGGATTAGGAAAATGTGGAGGGTCCCTGGGGCAGGCCACTCTGCAGCAGTCAGAATTATATACACATATGGGAACAGAGGTTTAGCTCAGTTGGGAGAGCGTTGCACTGCAGTCTCTGAGGTCTGAAGTTCAATTCCCAGCACCGCAAAAATGGGAGAAGGGCCTGGCAATCCACTCCCAAGGCAATCCCGAAACGGTCAGCCATTGAAAACCCTATGAGGGTCCCTATAAGTTGGATACGACTCAATGGCACCTAACAACAACAACATGGGAATAGACGTAGACTTTAAAATATGGTATTCCATAAAAAAGAGGAAAGTGGAATGAATTGGCCAGAGCAGACAGCTGACTCGGCAGGAAAATAGCAGGCACGGCAGGCGTATTCAGCAGGAAGAATTTAGTATAGGAAATTCCAGGGCTACGCAAGTGATGAAACATTTGAGAAACCAAACAGGAGACAGGTGCAGCAGCCTGGACATCTGTGACAGTGGGAAGTCCCCCCCTCTCCCCCGAGATTGGAGGCGCAAGGGGAGGAAGAGATGTGAGCAGCAAGGGATGAGGCTGCAGCTACGGTCATTGGTCCCATGAGCACTGACTGGAGCTGTGGAGGAGACAGTGCTGGTGGAGACAGACCCCATCAGCTTCTGCCTTCCTCCTTCCTCTGTCCTTGTTGCATGACTTTTCCCGGGGTGACGCAAGAGAAAGAGTTACTGGGCTGGGCGCGGTGGCGCACACCTGTAATCCCAGCGGCTCGGGAGGCAGAGGCAGGAGGATCGCAAGTTCGAGACCAGAGGCAGTCTGCGTCACTTAGCGAGACCCTGTCTCAAAAAGTCAAAAAAATGGCTGGGGGTGCAGCTCAGTGGTCCAGCACTTGCAGAGCATGCAGGTACGAGGCCCTGGGTTCAACCCCCAGTACCTAAAACAAACAAACAAAAAGAAATAGTTGTTGTTGTTGTTGTTGTTAGGTGCCGTCGAGTCGGTATCCGACTCATAGTGACCCTCATAGGGTTTTCAATGGCTGAGTGCTTCGGGATTGCCTTGGGAGTGGATTGCCAGGCCCTTCTCCCATTTTTGCGGTGCTGGGAATTGAACTCGGGACCTCAGAGACTGCAGCACAGCACTCCACCCACTGAGCTAAATCCCAGCCCAAAAAGAAACAGTTACTCACCCCAAATCTGGAGGGAACAGACAGAACTAGGAACGATTCCATCGAGTCCAGCTGGGCGAATGAATGAGTTGCTTGGGGTCACTTACAGGAGTACAGGCAACTTACCACCGAGGATTCCCAGGCACCCCGTCAATTGTTTACCTCTCCTGTAGTGGTGATTGGATGCGGAAAGGGTCTTGTGACCCGCCCCCTCCCTCCTCAACAGAGTGTTAATAGGCCCATTACCATTATAGGCCATTACCATTATAGACCATTACCATTATCAGCTGTGTAGCTGAGGTTACTTCATTGCCATGACGGTAAGGCAAGGTCGCCTGTAGGTCATCACAGGTGCTCTGCTTCAAGATGGCAACAGTCACGGCAGGCCCACAGGAGACAGCGACACTGCCGTCTTCCACCCTCCTACGGGGACGCCCGTTGACTAAACTCAGCCAGAAGTTGAATGAGATCCTGCATTGCCCACACCCCACCCTACTCCACCTTGCCCTGCCATGCCCTGCCCCATGATCCAAAGCAGGGCAGGGAAAGAATAAGAATTGAATTTGAGAGTAGCAAGTGTCAGCCAGCACAAAGAATCATCACAAGTATTTGTTGTTGTTGTTAGGTGCCGTAGAGTTGGTATTCGACTCATAGTGACCCTATGTACAACAGGTGAAACAGTATTGTCAGTGCTTCTCTGCTGTTCATAGGGTTTTCAATGGCAGATTGTTTTTTCAGGAGTAGGTTGCCAAGTCCTTCTTCCAAGCCTACAGCACCTGGTATTCCCAGGCGGTCTTCCATTCAAGTACTAACCAGGCCCAACCCTGCTTAGCTTCCGAGATCTGACAGGATCGGATCCCACAGTGCTACAACTGCAGGCTCACAAGTATTTATGTACTGTAAATTATATGTACATACACATAGAAAAGAAAATAACTTTTCAAAGAACTGACAAACTCAAACATATAAAACATATTAGAGTCATTCCCTGGGCAAAGACAAAATAAGAATAGGAAATGGGACTAACAAGGTATGGCGGCACACCTGTAATCTTAGCACTCGGGAGGCTGAGGCAGGAGGACCGCAAGCTTGGCTACACAGCAAGTTCCAGCCTAGCCTGAGCTACAACAGGAGACCCTGTCCCCAAGAACCAAAAACAAAACCCCAAATCGAAAACCAAAAATCAAACAACTGAAAGAGAAAAGGAAAGAAAGCAAGGAAAGGGAAAGAAAAGAAAAGAAAAAAGGACTAAAAGAGAATAAACAAATAAGATCAGGGTCTTGTGCAAGCAGATAGCTGATCACAGACCAAAAAGTTCAATTAACTAACTCTGAGATGAAGAAGAGAAAGAGAAGCCAAGGTGAGAATGATTCAGGATAAGAGGACACTTATTTAGTTGATACTCATTTAACTGTTGTTAAATTTCCAAAGGAAAAGGGAATAAAGATTCGGTTTAATTGTTGTTGTTGTTAGGTGCCATCGTCGGGTCCGACTCATCGCGACCCTATGTACAACAGAACGAAACACTCCCCAACACTGTGCCGAGTCTGGCGTTGTTGTCAGTGCTTCCCTAGGCTTACTATTCATAGGGTCTTCAATGGTGGATGTATTTCGGGAGTGGATTGCCAGGTCCTTCTCCCTAGCCTGCAACACCTGGCATTCCCAGGTGGTGTCCCATCCAAGAACTAACCAGGCTGACCCTGCTTAGCTTCTGTGATGGGGCAGGTTAGTTTAATTATTAGAACCTTAGCAGATGTGCCCATTTCCTCTCCTTCTTGCTTCTTAATATTAAAGAATCACAAGCCAAGCCAGGCATGGCGAAGCACATCAATAACCCCAGCACCCGGGAGGCTGAGGCAGGAGGACTGTGAGTTCAAGGCCAGCATTTTTCCAAAAAGCCCTACTTCTTTTTAATGGAGGATGATACCTAGAAAACAAGATCTGAATACTGGGTATGCACACTGATACTAGAGTACCAGAGAAAGACCTGTCTCAGAAAAACAAAAACAAACAGAAACCACAGGCTGAGGGTGTCACTCAGTGGTAGTGGTCTTGCCTAGCCCGTGCAAGGCTTGGGGTTCAACCCCTAGCACTACATTTTTTTTTTTTTCGGTACTAGGGGTTGAACCCAGGGCCTTGCACTTGCATGCTCTGCAAGGGCTGGACCACTGTGCTGCACCCCCAGCCCATTTTTTGAATTTTTGAGACAGGGTCTCGCTAAGTTACACAGACTGCCTCTGGTCTCGAATTTGTGATTCTCCTGCCTCTGCCTCCTGAGCCGCTGGGATTACAGGCGTGCACCACCACGCCCAGCTAGCACTACATTTAAAAAAAAAAAAAATCTCATAAAATCTGGGCGGGCATGGTGGCACACGCCTGTAATCCCAGTGGCTCGGGAGGCAGAGGCAGGAGGATCGCAAGTTCGAGACCAGAGGCAGTAATTTAGTGAGACCCTGTCTCAAAAAGTAAAAAAATGGGCTGAGGGCGCAGCACAGTTGTCCAGCACTTGCAGAGCATGCAAGCGCCAGGCCCTGAGTTCAACCCCCAGTACCGCCAAAAAAAAAAAAAAAAGGAAAGAAAATCTCATAAGAATTACAGAGTCTAGAGTTGTAAAAGGCCTTAGATCTTTGGAATCATCTGGAAAAAACTTAATGTGTTAGGAGACTACAGGCTTTACTGTAAAGTAAGTCCTGAGTTTTATTAGTGGTCAGACTATAAAGTCTAAGCCTCAATATCTTCACCTACAAAGTGTAGAAACCATAAATACTCTGTAAAAAATGGTTGCAAATCGTATACAGAGACATTAAGCAAAGTGTCTGGAACATGATTGATGCAATAAATGGCAGCCATCATCTAGGCCTCAGTTCCCAGAGAAGGACATGGAGAGGACCCACTCTCACAAGTTAGAGGCTGTGAGCAGGATCGTGCAGGGAGAATAGAGTTGACAGTGGCCGTCAAACCCCTTGTCTTTCCTTCCAGGATCCCCCACCCTACCACACTGCCCTCCTCCTACTCTGTTTGACTCTGAACTTTACAGGTCCAAAGCCAAACAGTGAGGGACTCTTTAGGCACAGTTTTTGTTGACCTTCCATTTGTAATGAATTTGAATAAAGGAATTTAAAATTAGCTCCCAACCAATAAATATCTTTAGGAAAAGCTTCTAAAGCCATCAGTGTATGTTTCCTTGAGACCAGGGTTTTCTCTTTAATATTATAGGATAATTTCAAAAACATTGATCAAATATTGTCTAAATTACATACCTATTCAAATTTTCCAACTGTATCATTAATGTCTTTCTGGTTAAGAGATACCTCATGTCTAGGTGCCATGTCTCCTTGGCCACCTTCCATATGAAACAGAGTTTTGTTTTGTTTTGTTTTTTCATGGCCTACACCTTTTTCAGTGGCTGGGGTGTAGCTCATTTGGTAGAGCGCTGCTCTGTGTGCTCCGAGGTCCTGGATTGATCCCCAGCACCGCAAAAATAGGAGAAGGAGCTGGAAGCCCACTCCAAAACAATCAGCCACTGAAAAATCCTATGAACAGCAGAGAAGCAATGACTTAGTGCCAAGCACGGCACAGTGTTGGGGAGTGTTTCGTGCTGTTGTACATAGGGTCGCTATGAATCAGACCTGATGGCACCTAACAACAACAAGGCCCTTTTCAAGAATACTTGTTATTGTTGTTGTTGTTAGGTGCTGTGGAGTCGGTATCCGACTCATATCGACCCTCATAGGGTTTTCAATGGCTGACTGTTTCGGGATTTCCCTGGGAGTGGATTGCCAGGCCCTTCTCCCATTTTTGCGGTGCTGGGAATTGATCTCAGGACCTCAGAGACTGCAGCGCAGCGCTCTACCAACTGAGCTAAATCCCAGCCCTCAAGAATACTAGTCATTTATATTACAGGATGTACCTTGGTTTGGGCTTGCCTGATGTTAGATTTGAATGATCCATTTTTGGTAGGAATATCTCAGGAAGGGTGCCATGCCCCTGGAGCACCCCTCAAGGAGGCATGTGATACCACTTTTGCCCATCAATGGTGATGTTAACTTTGGTCACTTGAAAGGTGATATTTAGCAGGTTCTCCACAGTAGTTAATATTTTCTTTTTTGTAATTAACAGGCATCTTGTGGGGAAGCACTTTAAGTTATACTGTGTCTCTGACTTTCACCCACGGGTTTTAGTCTCCATTGATGATCTTCAACTGCCTCCTCCAAATTATTACCACAGAATTGCCAAACAAGCCATTCTCTGACCCACCACTCCTTCAACATTTACTGGTTGGGATTTTCCTGTACAAAAAGTAATACCCTGTCCCCTCTTCTTTCTTTCTTTCTTCTTGTCTTTTCTTCTTTTTAAAGACAGAGTCTTGATATGTCGCCCAGGCTGGTCTCAAACTCTTGATCCTCCTGCTTCTGCCTCTGCCTCCTGAATGCTGGGATTACAGGAGTGTGCCACCATGTCCAATCTTACTATTTCTTTTCTGTTTATATTAGTGTGGTGGCAGGAATTTTTATTTTATGCAGTGGGTTACAATCTGTGTCATTTATTTTGATGTTCATACCATTAGTCAGGAGGGACCAATCCCTGCAGAAGGACATCATGTTTGGGAGAGTGGCAGGTCAATGAAAAAAAGGAAAACCCTCACCAGATGGGTTAACACAGTGTCTGCAACAATGGGCTTAAACATGAATAAGATTATGTGCCTGGCACAGAACTGGGGAGTGTTTCGTTCTGTTGTACATAAGGTTGGTATGAGTTGGACCTGAGTCAACGGCACCTAACAACAACTGTTCTACATTTGGCAAGTGGGTAGCTTTTGCTCTCTCTGGTTTTTGTGTCCCTTTAAAATACTCCCATTATTTGCAGGAATACTTTCTGCCAGGCAGATATTCTACCTGGTCTTGTGCCTTTCCTGTCTCAGCATCATTCCAAAAGCCCTACTTCTCTTTAATGGAGAATGACAACTTAGAAATCAAGATCTGAATACTGGGTATGCACCCTGATACTGGAGTACTATTGCTTTTAGGCTCTCTTGGTGGACAGAGCAAGAAAGTACATATGCATGCATATTTATACCTATTTCGTTTATTTGATAGGCAGCATACTATAACTAGAAGTTTATACTATTGCCTCATATTCTAATCCAACAGGACACAATTCATTCCACTGTTTTCTTTCTAATTTGTTCCCTTCCGTGATGGTAAGAAACCTAGTTCTCATTATCTACGGTATATTTTATTTATTTGTTTGTTTGTTTGTTTGTTTGTGCTGGGAATCAAACCTAGGGCTTGCACATGCTAGGCAAATGCTCTCCCACTGAGCTACATCCCTAGCCCATTGCTCAATTTTAGAACATAAAAAGTCAATTACAAAATTCCTAACGTGTACCTCTGCGGAAAAACAAATCTGCCTATTAGAGTCATAACATGTGTTTACAGCTCCTTTTGTCTGTAGTCTTAGAACACAGAGAAAGCTACTGTGTTCCAAATTTAACTAGATGAGTTCCTATCCCTGTCCTTCCAGGTTACGTTAGGCTCTGTTTTGGCTTACGTTTTCCTCTCATCTTGGTTGCTGCTGAACCCAAACTTCTCTGCAAGAGAAGACTGTTGGAGCCCACAGAGAAACCAAAACATGCTCAAGGAGCCAAGGATAGGTTTGAGGTGCTTTATTTGGGGCTGTTCCTCTCTGTTCCCTCTGTAGAGCCACCACCAATGGCTGATGCCCTCTGCACGCCTCATTGCTTCTCTATGTCCCCCAGTCCTCTCTGCACTTCCCAGTCCTCTCCATGGGTGCCCCATCCTCTTTATGCCCACTGCTGGTGGAGGGGCTTTTTAAGGCTTTTATATAATGGTGACTAATTGCTAAGCCCAATGCCCAGTCACAGCACAGCTACATGGAATTACATCATAGTAATATTATGCGCCGAGTTCAATTCCCAGCACTGCAAAAATGGGAGAAGGGCCTGGCAATCCACTCCCAAGGCAATCCCAAAGGACTCAGCCTTTGAAAACCCTATGAGGGTCGCTGTGAGTTGGATACCGACTCGATGGCACCTAACAACAACAACAACAACAATATTGTGCGCACGCTCCAGTCCATGTCCGTTATCTCAGCCTGTTTACATTCTGATTCTGGCCACCCTGACCAGGCCTAACATTCCATTCCTGAAACTGTCTGAGATCTACGTGGGTCATAACACCAAAGCGCCACCTCCTGGATCTATCCCTTTAGACTGGGGGATATTTATGTGGTCATCTCTTGTGTGGCCTTCTGTGGTTGTTGTTGTTGTTAGGTGCCGTCGAGTCTAGTCTGACTCACAGTGACTCTATGTACAGCAGATTGAAACACTTGCACTTGCCGATTCTGTGCCAGGCAAACCATCTTATTTATGTTTAAGCCCATCGTTGCAGACACTGTGTCAACCCATCTGGTGGAGGGTTTTCCTCTTTTGCGTTGACCTGCCACTCTCCCAAACATGATGTCCTTCTCCAGGGATTGTTCTCTCCTGACTACATGTCCAAAATATGTAAGACGCAGTTTGGCCATCCTTGCTTCCAAGGAGCACTCTGGTTGTACTTCTCCTAGGACAGATCTGTTGGTTCCGTCTGTGGAGGACAAGCAAAAAAATAACCCAGTCATCGATTAAGGCATAAGCCCTTTTTTGGTCTGATGGCAATGGACCTATGAAATCAACTTGTCAATACTGAGAGAGTATGCCAGCCTAATGCATGAGACCTTGCTTTGGCTGCATGTCATAGTGCTTCAGATCGGCTACAGCACAGGCAGGACACTGTCTAACTGCCTGACTTGCCCCTGTGGGGCTTCAATACTGGGTAACTTGTCCCAACTGGTGATGAAGCCATATGGCTACATCTATCTGGGGCACCCACATGCTGTGGGTCTGGTCGAGGGCATCAGCTTCCTCGTTGCCCTGACTTACCAGGGGCCGATGCCCCCTGAAGTGATATACATACACCTCTTTTCTGGGACCTGTGTCCCACAAATCTTGCTACGTGGCTTGGCCCTATACAGGCTGGTGGGCTACTAGCCAATCTGTGGTACTCACTGGGGCGGCCACAGCATCAAGGTGTGGTTCACTGCTTGACTATCTATACCTGTATCCAGGGGCTCTGGTTTATTTATGATCATCATCCACACAGTATGTAGCTCTGCCCACTGGCTACTCTGTCCTGAGCAAGCAGGTAACCAGATTTCATCTGTGTCCAACCTGACAGCTACTGCTGTCCATTGGCTGGGGTTAGCCTGCCTGGAGCCATCTGCGTACCATGCCTTAGGGAGGAGTGGCGGCTTCCCCTCACATATGGGGTGGGTATCTCCAGTACAGCAGGTGGGGGGCCAGTACATTTAGCAAAGGTGGTAGAGCCTCATATCTGTTGCAACCCTGGGAAGGTGGGCTGGTCCTCACCTTTGCCCATTGTTCTAAGTACACTCTCCATTTTGCTAAACTGGGCATTTGGGCCACCCTTGTCCTGTGGGCAGACACCCATGACAGTGTCCTTCCTGTGACAGGATACATCATCTTGATCTCTACCCTGTTCTGTAGGGTGATAGCTTCACTGGCCTGCAATGCTGCATGCACAGCAGCAAGCTGCTTTCCCACTAGGGAGTATAGACTCTTTGCTTCCTTACAATTGTTGTTGTTGTTGTATGCTGTCGAGTCGGTATCCGACTCATAGTGACCCTCATAGGGTTTTCAATGGCTGACTGTTTTGGGATTGCCTTGGGAGTGGATTACCACATCCTTCTCCTATTTTTGTGGTGCTGAGAATTGAACTTGGGACCTCAGAGACTACAGTGCAGTGCTCTACCAACTGAGCTAAATCCCAGCCCATGCTCCCTTACAATAGCACAGATCAAAACCCAATCAGCACTTGCTGTTTTCCCATGGGTTGTCATAGGCCCCACTGTTATGTCCAGCTGCAATGGCTTCTCAGGATCAACTACCTACAAGGCTTGAGCCTGCGCCATGGATCATTTGGCTTCTACTGTTTTCTCTAAATCTGTAAGAGAATCAGAGATTAACAAAATACCATCAATATAACAAAACAAGGAAATAGTGGCTTGCTCTGTCCAGGCGGCCAAATCCCTGGCCATCAATCATTGATATAGCCAAGTCTATCACATAATCAGGGCTGGGATTTAGCTCAGTTGGTAGATGCTGCTCTACAGTCTCTGAGGTCCCGAGTTAGATTCCCAGCACTGCAAAATGGGAGAAGGACGTGGCAACCCACTCCCAAGGCAATCCTGAAACTGTCAGCCATTGAAAACCCTATGAGGGTCGCTATGAGTTGGATACCGACTCGACGGCACCTAACAACAACAACAACATGTTTAGGAGAGTGGCAGGTCAACGCAAAAGAGGAAAACCCTCCACCAGATGGATTGACACTGTGTCTGCAACAGTGGGCTTAAACATGAATAAAATAGTGTGTCTGGCACAGAATCAGGAAGTGTTTTAATCTGCTGTAAGTAGGGTCGCTATGAGTCGGACTCGACTTAACGGCACCTAACAACAACAACAACAATCACATAATCATACTGTCCCAAAGACAAAGTCAATTGGTCCATCAGGTCTAGTATAAATGGGACTGCTGCATGCAGGGGAGGAGCCATTTTGCTCATGGCCAGCCTGCTCCCTGGCAGCCACTTCCTCCTCCTGTTACTCCCATAGCCCAGACACCTCGGCCTCCATAGCTCACACGCAGGACCCAAGGCCAGCTTAGACCTGGTTCCCTCCTGCAGCGGCTCCTGGGTGTTGTGCAGCTGGGCCTCCATGTTGCTCAGTTCCTTGCCCAGCCTGATGCCCTTGGACTAAGCCTGGCTCAGTGCCTGCGATACGTTCTTAACTTCAGCCTGAGCTTGCAGCAGCTCCTCAGCAACTTCTGCTTGCCCTCCTGCCACACAGTCTTCAGGCTGCTCAGCTCCGCCCACAGCTCAGACACTTCAGCCTCTAAGACCATCCGGGACTTCTCCCGCAAACCTTTGCCCTACCAGGCTCGCTCCACCTACTTCCCTGCTTGGGCCTCCTTGCCAACGTGTCCTGGGGCTCCTGGATCTCTCATTTCAGCTGCCATTACCTGCTCTCAACCTTGGCTGAGAAACTGTACTCAGCGGATAGCTGCAGGTAGAGGCACCAGGCCCAGTAGACCCCGGATACAGAGGTCGAGTCTATACGCCCTTCAACCTCTGGAGCAGACTATGACAGCAAGATCACTGCACCAGACACCACAAACTTGGGGGAGGGCCACGTCCCTTCTTTTTTTTTTTTTTTTTTTTTTTTGCGGTACTAGGGGTTGAACCCAGGGCCTAGACCACTGAGCCGCACCCTGGACCACTGAGCCGCATTTTGTAGATTTTATTATTTTCTGAGACAGGGTCTCGCTAAATTACACAGACTGCCTCTGGTCTTGAACTTGCCATCCTCCTGCCTCCGCCTCCCCAGCCGCTGAGATTACAGGCGTGCGCCGGCTGCCTCGTCCCTTCTCTGAGGTGCTCCAGGATGGAGGGGAGACTCACGGGACCCTGCTCACCATTCCAAATGTCGGATCATCCTGCCAAGTACACCAATTGTTGAGCCCGGACTGGGCAGCAAGGTTGGGACACTTGGGGCCCACAGTGAGACCAAAACCTGCTTGAGCTGCTGAAGACAGATTTGATGTGCTTTATTCCAGAAAGCTCCTTTCCAATCCCGCCACGGTGCCACTAATCACAGCTGCTGCCTTCTTTGTGCTCCATTGCCTCTCTATGCCCCCCAGTCCTCTCTGTGCACCCAGTGCTAGTGAAAGGGCTTCTTAAGGCTTTTACACAATAGCGACTAATTGCCAAGACCAGTCCAACCACTCACAGCTATGTGGGATTAGATCATAGTTATATTGCACACATGCGCCCATCTGTGTCTCATTACCTCAGCCTGTTTAGATTCCGATACCAGTCACCCTGAGCTGGACTAACAGCTGCTATTATTATTATTATTATTATTATTATTATTACTTTTTTAGTATGTGAAAATTCCATGATTCTAAAAGTTAGAACTATTCTTTAACGTAGCTGGGCGTGGTGGTGCACGCCTGTAATCCCAGCGGCTTGGGAGGCGGAGCCAGGAGGATCGCAAATTCGAGACCAGAGAAAGTGTGCATAGTTTAGCGAGAGCCTGTCTCAGAAAGGAAAGAGAAAAAAGGGGGGGGGGCTGGGGGTGCAGCTCAGTGGTCCAGCACTTGCAAAGCATGCAAGTGCGAGGCCCTGGGATCAACCCCCAGTACCACACACACACACACACACACACACACACACACACACACACACACTATTCTTTAAAGAGACATATATGAAAATGTCTTTCACCCCCATCACTTTTACCTTATTTATTTATTTATTTATTTATTTATTTATTTTTGCGGTACTGGGGGTTGAACCCAGGGCCTCGCGCCTGCATGCTCTGCAAGTGCTGGACCACTGAGCTGCACCTCAGCCCATTTTTTTTTACTTTTTGAGACAGGGTCTCGCTAAATTACGCAGACTGCCTCTGGTCTCAAACTTGCGATCCTCCCGCCTCCGCCTCCCAAGCCGCTGGGATGACAGGCGTGCGCCACCACGCCCGGCCCTACTTTTACCTTATTTATAATCGCCCTCTTTTTCAGCTTCTTTCTGGTCTCCGTAGATAAACAGTCTCATTCATTTCTGATTTGTTCTTCCTGTGTTGCTTTTTGCCAAAGTGAGCAGAAATGGGTTCTTTTCTTATTCCTTCTTCTCATGTGAAAGCTACCAAACTACAGCTACTCTTTCCACTTTTCTTTTTTCCCCACGACACTGTCCCCTGGAAATGGCTCCATGGGAGTGTGTAGAGATCTCCCTCATTCTTTGTGATAGTTATATAGTGCTCCACTTTGTGACAATGGCATATTTCATTCAACCACTCTCCTACATATGGCATTTAGGTCATTTCTAATATTTTGCAATTACAAACAATGCTGCAACGTGCTTTTTTGCATATATGTTTTTGCGATTATACAAGTATGTCTTGAAGATAAATTCGTAAAAGTAGGATTGCTGAGTCAAAAAGTTAATAAATGTTGTGTTGTTGTTGCTAGATGTCATTGAGTTGGGTCCAACTCATAGCCACCCTATGTACAATAGAATAAAATGGTACCTGACACCGTTCCCTGCCATGTCCCACACTATGTCAGTATTTCTCTGCTGTTCATAAGATTTTCAATGACTGACTATTTCAGGATTGTTTCAGGGGTGCATTCCCATGTCCTTCACCCATTTTTGTGGTGCTGGGGATGAAACCCAGGGCCTCAGAGAGTGCAGAGCAGCACCCTCTACCAACTGAGCTACACCTCAGCTCCTGTGTTTTTTTAGATCTCCTCAAATTCTCCTAAAAGACCGCATGACTGTGTTTTTACCACCCATTTATGAGAGCGCCTCAGACATCCTTGTAAGCCAGAAGTGATGTTTCCAGAGCATTAAAACTGAAGTACTTTCAAATCATGTTGCAAAGATGGCCCACGCAAACAGGTGTGCCCTTAATTAACTAACCTGGCTCAGCTGACATCCAATCTTCTTTTTTTTTTTTTTTTTGCGGTACTGGGGGTTGAATCCATGGCCTCATGCTTGCATGCTGTGCAAGTGCTGGACCACTGAGCTGCACCCCCAGCCCTTTTTTTGACTTTTTGAGACAGG
Source organism: Pedetes capensis (assembly GCA_007922755.1). NCBI lineage: Eukaryota > Metazoa > Chordata > Mammalia > Rodentia > Pedetidae > Pedetes > Pedetes capensis. Next base: position 105,470 of record VMDO01004598.1, on the reverse strand, counting down.
GTCTCGCTAAGTGACGCAGATTGCCTCTGGTCTCGAACTTGCGAGCCTCCCGCCTCCGCCTCCGCCTCCCAAGATGCTGGGATTACAGGCATGCGCTACTGTGCCCCGCTCCTGACATCCAATCTTCATTAGGCACACTGTGGCAATAAGAAACTCATTTAGTCTAGAGCAGCTATTCAATTGTAAAGCCGTCTTTCTCAAAATACTGATTTTCTGTGAGGAAGGGTTTACTTTGTACAGAACTGAGTGGAATGGAAGAGGGAGGTGGCCTGCATAGGGCTGGCTTTGGAAATACATGTCCTTACCATGGAGGGTGTCATAAAAACAGAAGTTGCCTCCCTTATTTCTCTTGCTAACCGTGTGGACCTGGCATTTATGTTACCCATGCCACACGACAGAGCCTAGATATTTTAAGAGACTACATCTCTATCCCTGGATCTAGAAGTGGGACACGGGGCTCAGTGTAGGCTAACCAGCCAAATCGCCTTCCCTGGTCATTGTGAATGTCTGAGATAGGGAAAAAGAGCCTCAGAAGGGAGGGGGTAGGCTGGGCGAGGTGGCGCACGCCTGTCATCCCAGCGGCTTGGGAGGCAGAGGCAGGAGGATCGCAAGTTCGAGACCAGAGGCAGTCTGCATAATTTAGCGAGACCCTGTCTCAAAAAAGTAAAAACAAAATGGGCTGGGGGTGCAGCTCAGTGGTCCAGCACTTGTAAAGCATGCAAGCGCAAGGCCCTGGGTTCAACTCCTATTACAACAACAACAAAAAAAAAAAAAAAAAGGGAGGAGGTAGAGAATATGCATCTGACATAAGAAAAAAGAAACTAAGTTCAAGTTGGCATAACTGAGCCTCTCAACAAAACTAACTCTGTAGCCTCTCTTACCTGGGAACCTCCAGCAGGGCAACTTAGTACATTCCATGTACTGTTTAAATAAATAAGAATTGAAAAATATATCGGGAGGCGGAGGCAGGAGGATGGCAAGTTCGAGACCAGAGGCAGTCTGCGTAACTTAGTGAGACCCTGTCTCAAAAAGTAAAAAAAAAAAAAAAAAAAAAAAAAAAATTGAAAAATATATAAATAAATAAGAATTGTTTTTTTTGTGACTTGCAGTCAAAAACATTCTAGTGTATGCAATAATCAACATTAGTTTTACTTATGAAAAAATATTTCATAAGCGCCTGCTATTCCCTAGGCTTTGTATTGAAAAATCAAGAACAGATGGGTTAAAAATACATATCCAAGAGTGAAGTTTTTCATCCCAGAAGTCACTTTGTTGTCTTGATACTTCTATAGTCACACATCACTTGATCGGTATGGATACAGTCTGGGAAATGTGTGTTATGTGATTTTGTCACAGGGCAAACAGCAGTGTACTTACATAGACTTGACTGGAGAGAGGTGCCCTGTGCAATGAAATAGTCCTAAAGTGCTGAGCATAACATGTGGTTATAGCCAAGTGCAGCAGGAAAGTTTCCCAGTTAAAATAATTGCTGCCATACTGTGTTAGTCTAGTACTTCAGTCCTTCCCTCATTCACCCCCCTGTGTAGCCAAGTGAATCAAGAATGGTTCTCTCTCGCTGGGCATGATGGTGCACACCTATATACCAGGGACCTGGAGGTAGAGACATGACGATCACAAGTTCAAGGCCAGAGGTCAGATCCCTGTCTCAAAATAAAAATGTAAGAAAATGGGCTGGGGTGCAGCTCGGTGGTAGAGGACTTGTAAAGCATGTGTGAGGCCCTGGGTTCAGCTTTCCTAGTAGTGCCAGGAAAAAAAAAAAAAAAAAGGAAGAAAAAAAAAAAAGAATGGTTGTGTACTCTCCCTCTCTCTCCCTGTTTCTTTCTTTTTTCTCTCCCTCCCTCCCTCACATCCTTCCTTCCTTCCTTCCTTCCTTCCTTTCTTTCCTTTCTTTCCCTCTTTCTTTCTTCCCATCTCTCTCTCTCTCTCTTTCTTCTTCTTCTTCTTCTTCTTCTTCTTTTTTTTTTTTTTTTGCCAGGTTTCCTCTAAACTGTCCAGATGGGTCTGAACTCACTACGTAGCATAGGCTGGGCTCAAATTCAAGATCCTCCTGCCTCATCCTCTCAAGTGCACCACCGCACCTGGAATTAATATAATCTTGCAATACATACATGTATGTGTCCCCAGATCCTCTGTGTGTGTATACATACACATACGCATACACACACACACACACACACACACACACACACACACACACAAGGTGTTTTCTTAGACAGGCTGGCCTTGAACCTGTGGTCTTCCTGCCTCATCCTCTCAAGTGCTGGGATTACATGAGCGAGCCACTTTTTTTTTTTTTTCAATATTATGTCACCTTCTTCCTTCACAGCCATTTTTTTTTTTTCCCAGTACTAGTGGGCTAAACCCAGGGCCTCATCACGGTATACTTTGCAAGTGCTCCACCACTAGGTTGAACTCCTAACCATTTTTTATCTGGAGACAACGTCTTGCTAAATTATTCAAGCTGCCTCTGGCCTTGATCTTGCAATTCTCCTGCCTCTGCCTCCCAAGTTTGCCTGGCCAACAGCCAAACTTCTTTAAGGAATTGTTGTATGCATGGTGTTCATTTTCTATTTCAGGTTATTTTGTCAACATGTTACCATCTCGTCAACAAAGTAACAGGCTAAAATTTTGCCTCAGTTTCTCATCTGTGAAATGGGAACAGTAACAGTACCTATCTCGTGTTGTTGTTGTTAGGTGCTGTCAAGTAGGCGTCTGACTCATAGCGTACATACAACAGGCAGTGAAACACTGTCAGTGCTTCTCTGCTATTCATAGGGTTTCCAACAGCACCTACCTCATAGGGCTATAAAAATTAAGTGGGATGCTGCATATAAAGCATGTAGGGCAGTGCCTGGCACAAAGTAAGCACTATGAAGTGTTAACTCTTATTGTAATCACTAGTTCTTAATTATATAGTTGCAAGACTATAAGGACAAGAGAAAGAGAATTGAGGGAGTGGCAACCTCACAGTTTTGCCCAAGTAAAGAAGATACAGCTGACATAATAGATTACCTCCATTCAGACATGTCTTTTGTATTGTACCTCCAGAACTTCACACAGGGCTGGTAGATGGTAAATTCTCTCTCATATACATACAAAATTATACATTGTGTATACAAAATATAATCTAGAGACATGTAAAGTATAAATATTCTGTATATTTATATTAACGACACTTGACAGCCAATAGTAATGGGATTTTTCTACACCCACCCCACCAAAGGACTTGATAAACCTGCACATTCCGTATATTTTAAAAAGTTCTTTTACATTCAGTATACCTCCCACCCGCCCAGAATTAACCATAAATTAATTACACATAGAACCAGTCAGCGGCTTTTAATGCAAAAATGGACAAAAGAGCTTGCTTGCTCAGTAAATTTCGATTAATTTGTTTATATTAAGTCCGAGTCTCGCTATGTCGCCGGGGCTGGTCTTTAACTCCTGGGCGCAAACCCCCTCCCGCCTCCGCCTCCGCCTCCCGAGGTGCCGGGACTGCAGGCTGTGCCACCACGTCCAGCTCGGCGACCGTGTAAGTTAACAGTTAAAAGGAACCAAGCGCACGCTGACAATTTTGCTAACAAAAAGCGCATCTGGGCCGAGCGCGGTGGCGCACGCCTGTCATCCCAGAGGCTAGGGAGGATCGCAAGTTCGAGACCAGAGGCAGTCTGCGTAACTTAAGCGAGACCCTGTCTGAAAAAGTAAAATAATGGGCTGGGGGTGCAGCTCAGTGGTCCAGCACTTGCAGAGCATGCAGGCGCGGGGCCCTGGGTTCAACCCCCAGTAGCAAAAATAAATAAATAAATAAATAAATACCAAAAAAAAAAAAAACAAAAAAAACCAATCTTGATTTCCCGACCCAGAAGGAAACGCGAGTCCTGGCGGGCTCCCTCGGGAGAATGGCCCGGCAACCCACTCCCAAAACTCAATTCGCCATTGAACACCCTATGAATAGCAGAGAAGCGCTGACAGAAGCGCGTCGCCTGCTGTATGCAGGGTCGCTATGAGGCGGACACCGACTCCAGTGCCCCTAACAACATCAAAGGGTCTCCGGGTCTCCTAGGCGGCCGTGGAGAGCGCGGTGGGAAACGCGAGCGACTGACGTCACCGGGAGGGGGCGTCCGCGCGCCCTACTGCGCATGCTCCCCGCCCCTCCGGCCGGAGCGGGGGCGGGGCTTTCGCAGCGCGCATGCGTGCGCCGAAGGCCGGCGGCCGGCGGGTCTGACTGGCTGCGTCGGGCGCGCGACGGTGCATGGCGTCGGTGGCGGGAAAGTTGAGTCTCGCGCGCGCCGAGCCTGCGGGGCGATGTGCAGCGACTTCCGCAGGACCGAGTCCGGGACCGAGGTGAGCGTGGCCGGGCGGGGGGCGCGGCCTGTGGGGGCCGCTCGGGGCCCGGCCGGCGTGGCCTCCCCGGGACGACGGCGGCGGGGGGAGGCCCGGCCCGCGGCCCGCGGCCCGCAGTCCATCACCGAGGGGCTGGGGTGCGGTGGTCAGCGGTGCCCGGGAGGTTGGGAGAGGGGGCGCCTGAGAGGCCCCGGCAGCTGGGACTGGGTGGTTCCCCAACCCCCTCGAGCCTGCGCGTCTCTGCTTGTGGCGCCCGCGCCTGCCCCGTCGCGTCTCCAAAGCCGCACAGGCCATTGGGTGCCCTGCAAGGATTTATTCAGGGGTGGCACCGAGTGCTGCTGGTCGCTTACTGCGCTGTCAGCCACTGAGTAAGGGACAGGAGGCACAGTGCTGCCGCTGAAGCGCTGCCGTCGAGGGTGCCTTCCGATCTACTGGGTAAAAGAGGGGCTGGCATCGTGGAGGTCTAATTGATGTCCAAAGGAGGGGCTGCAGCGCCGGGCGCGGTGGCGCACGCCTGTAATCCCAGCAGCTCAGGAGGCGGAGGCAGGAGGATCGCAAGTTCAAGACCAGAGGCAGTCTGCGTAACTTAGTGAGACCCTGTCTCAAAAAGTAAAAAAATGGGCTGAGAGTGCAGCTCAGTGGTACAGCACTTGCAAAGCATGCAGGCGCAAGGCCCTGGGTTCAACCCCCAGTACCACAAAACAAAACAAAACAAAAAAAAAAGAGGGTCTGGCATCGTGGAGGTCTAATCACTGTCTAAAAAGAAAGAGGGGCTGGCATCATGAAGGTCTAATTGCGGGAGGGGAGGACCGAGGTTTTAAGGAACATTTGAAGTGGTGCCGCGAGGAAGACGGGACATTGAAAGCAGAGGGAACAGCGCATGCAAATGCAAGGGCCTGAGTTCAGCTGGGGCACAGCGTTTATTAGATCTGTACAGCTGGAACCCAGGGAGTGAGGGAGACAGGGTTGGGAAGTGAGCCCTGATACATGGGTGGAGGATGAAGGATCTTCCGTGCAAGGGAGGAAGAGAAAGCCATCTCTGAAGAGTCAGCAATTTTATTTTTTTCCTGTGGCCTGGCACGGTGGCGCTTGCCTGTAATCCCAGCGGCTTGGGAGGCGGAGGCAGGAGGATCGCAAGTTCGAGACCAGAGGCAGTCTGCGTAATTTAGCAACACCCTGTCTCAGAAAGTAAAAAAATGGGCTGGGGCGCAGCTCAGTGGTCCAGCACTTGCACAGCATACAAGCCCGAGGCCCTGGGTTCAACCCCCAGTACCACCAAAAAAAAAAAAAATTTTTTTTTTTCCTATGGATGGCCAGACAGGAAATATTTAGGCTGTGCAGACTGTGCAGCCTCTGTCATTGCTGCTCAGATCTGCTGTGCAGTGTGTTGGCAGCTACAGATAGGTAGACAGATAAGCACTGTTGTGTTCAAACAAAACTTTTAAACCTTTGGATTTGGCCTGTTGGCCATAAATTGACAACACCTCCTTGAGAGTAGAGATATTCAGCGTGATGGTGCACACCTGTAATCGCAGCTACTCGGGAGGCAGGAGTGCAATTTCAGAGCCAGAAGCAGGCTGCACAGTTTAGCAAGACCCTAAAACAAAAAAGGGTTGAGGGTGCGGGTCAGTGGTTGAGCACTTGGTTAGCATGCACGAAGCCCTGCCTCAACTTCTCAGTTCTAAAAGCAAACAAACAAAACCCCCAAAACTTCCACCCATTAAGCTGAGCCCAGAACTAGGGAGGCGTAAACATAAAAATGGATCATATATATGGCACAGTGTTGGGTAGGGTTTTGTTCTGTTTTGCATAGATTGCTATAAGTCAGACCTGACTCCACTGTACTTAACAACAAGAACAAGTAGGGATATAGAATAATATTTGCTTGACCTGTATATGTTTAATTATCTTTTATCTCCCATAGGATGATTGCTTTTTTGAAAAATGATTATGAAAGTATCAGCCCTTCTGGAAATATGCTTAAAAACAATGGGATTTAACCATAGATTTCATTTTATTTTATTTATTTTATTTAATTAATTAATTAATTAATTTTTTTTTTGCAGTCCTGGGGGATGAACCCAGGCCCTCACGCCTGCATGCTCTGCAAGAGCTGGACCACTGAGCTGCACCTCTAGCCCATTTTTTTTTGCTTTTTGAGACAGGGTCTCGCTAAGTTACCCAGACTGCCTCTGGTCTCGAATTTGCGATCCTCCTGCCTCCGCCTCCCAAGCCGCTGGGATTACAGGCATTACAGGCATTACAGGATTACAGGGGTCTCACTGTGTGGCCCAAGCCAGCCTTGAACTTGAGATCTTCTTGCTTCATCCTCTCGAGTAGATAGTATAGGCACAGGCACACCATGCCCAACTCTAGTCCTCTGATTTCAGGGAATATATATGATAAGGGCCCAACTTTGCATTGATCACAGACATACTCATGCAACTGCTCCTTCCCTCTGCCCTCCTGTTCATTCTAGCTGCTCTCTTACCCTTTGTTATTAAGTACACATTTTGCCTGAAGTGAATTTCTTCTACATATCAGTAGTAAAGCTGTTAAGAATTGAATTCAACTTGTAAGTGGAACTCTGGGCAGAGTGGAAAATGTGGTGTTTGGTTTAGGACACTTGTTTTTTTTTTGTATGTGGCGCTGCGTATGACGTCCAGGGCCTGGTTCATGCTAAGCACTCTAATGCTGAGCTACCCGCCCGGTCCTGGTGTTTGCTTCTTTAGGTAGTGTTTTATACTACTTAAACTGGCTTGAAAGCTTGTTGCTGTGGTCCATCTGCAAACAGATTAATCACAAAAGGAAGAAGGAGAGGGATGAGCCTTTAACCAAATATATTTTATATACGTGTGCCTTAATGTCATTTATTTCTGGGAGTTTTAAGTGCTCTTCCTCCGCTAGTGTAAGCTTTTCCATAACTAAATCATGTTGAAAATATCACTGTGATATGTGTTCTACTTGTTGTTGTTGTTGTTAGGTGCCATTGAGTCATGTCTGACTCATAGTGACCCTCATAGGGTTTTCAGTGGCTGACTATTTCGGGATTGCCTTCGGAGTGGATTGCCAGGTCCTTCTCCCATTTTTGTGGTGCTGGGAATTGAACTCTGGATCTCAGAGACTGCAGAACTGCGCTCTGCTAACTGAGCTAAATCCCTGCCCTGTATCCTACTTAGTAAGTGTTAAAGATATACTGATTGCCTCTGAAATGGATGTTTGTTAGTGAGTACTAAGAAACTTGATGATAACTATAAGAATACTCATGGACTTTTATTTAATAGAAGTCTGCATAGATTAGTCAAACATGAAAATCTAAATAGTTTGAAGATATTTATAGTCTCCATTCTTCCCAGTTCTACCTGTCTATGCTCTGTTCACCTTTAATTTAACGGGTGGCTGCTATGTTTCTGCCAAGCATGAAGCATTGCATTTTGGAATTGGTGGTGAGCCAAGATTCCTTTCCTTTTATGAGTTTACATCCAGATGAGGGAAGGCAGGCTGAAAGAAGCAGCCCTGAAGAAGGCATAGACGTTTCATTCATTCAGTAGTCTAGACCTTAAGGACTTTCATTGCAAGAATGAGGTAAAGACATTCCAAACAGAATGGAAAAAAGCATTTTACTATCAAGCACATTTTATCCCATGGTTCCCCCTTCCACTGGGGATATGTTCCATGGCCCCCACTGTTGTTGTTGTTGTTAGATGCCGTCGAGTCGGTATCCGACTCATAGCAACCCTCATAGGGTTTTCAACAGCTGACTGTTTCGGGATTGCCTTGGGAGTGGATTGCCACGTCCTTCTCCCATTTTTGTGGTGCTGGGAATTGAGCTCAGGACCTCAGAGACTGCAACACAGCGCTCTACCCACTGAGCTAAATCCCAGCCCCAGAATCCCCATTAGATGCCTGAAGCTATGGGTAGGGCAGAACTCTGTAGATACTGGTTATTTTCCCCTGTACATACCCAGATTTAATGCCATTTCCATAGTATCTAAGCACTTACCATGCATTTTGGCTGTAAGTTTTGCAGTTTGAGGTACAACAGCAAAGTGAGCATAAATTTTTTTTCCTTTGTGATTTCACAGCTGAAAGGTTGATTCTTGCCATAGGTCTTTGTTGTTGTTGTTAGGTGCCATCGAGTTGGTATATGACTCATAGCAACCCTATGTACAACAGACGAAACACTATTGTCAATGCTTCTCTGCTGTTCGTAGGGTTTTCAATGGCAGATTGATTTTTGGGAGTGGGTTGCTGGCTCCGTCTCCCAAGCCTACAGCACCTGCTGTTCCCACGCGGTCTCCCATCCAAGGACTAACCAGGCCTGACCCTGCTTAGCTTCTGAGATCTGACGGGATTGGATGCCACAGGGCTACGGCTGCAGGCTACCATGGGTTTTAGCAACTTGACAATTTTTTTCGTATCAAGTCAAGAGCATTCACTTTTTCTTAAGGGAAACACTTTATTGCTTCTCTGTGGCATAGCTGCATTGCCAGCATCCCTCCTCCTGTGCTTTGGGGCTGTTGCGTAAAATAAGGATCACTTGAACACAGCAGTGTGGTGCCCGCCCTCCATTTGATCTATAACTGAGATAGTTACTAAGTGAGTAACTAGGAGGTAGTGTACACAGCATGGATATGCTGGAGGAAGGAATGATTCATGCCTGTCACATCCTGGGCGGGACAGCGAGATTTCATCATCAGGCTGCTTAGGACGGTGCACAATTTAGAGCATAGGAATTGTTTGTTTCTGGAATTTTCCATTGAGTACTTCAGTCCTTGGTTGACCACAGCTAACAGAAACCATGACTGGGGTGCTGTGTGCACCTGAAAGAATTGCAGTATGTATGCACCCTCTCATCAGGATCAAAGGTGCTTCTCACACAGGGCAGAGCGGAGTACCCCCAAAGTGCCCGTATGGATTTCTGTTGTAGTGCCTACCTAACGTCATTGTTGTTGTTAGGTGCCGTCGAGTCGAGTCTGACTCATAGCGACCCTCATAGGGTTTTCCATGGCTGACTGTTTCGGGATTGCCTCGGGAGTGTATTGCCAGGTCCTTCTCCCATTTCGTGGTGCTGGGAATCGAACCGGGGACCTCAGAGACTGCAGAGCAGTGCTCTACCAACTGAGCTAAATCCCAGCCCTTACCTAACTTTATTGTACTGTGTTTTAGGCTTTTGACTTTCCTCCAATAAATTCTTTCCAGATAGGAACCGTATCTGCTGCATCTGTGTCTCCAGCATCACCTCAGTTCCTGGAACACACTTGACTTTCACCAGCACTTACCAATGAATATCTGTACAATTGGGTATTGCCTCTTTTACTGACTATAGTGTGCTGTGATAGTGATGCTCTTGCTGGACATAGTGGAGGCTCCTTGTTGGCATTAGTTTCAACCAAGACAGATGGTTGAAAAAATTCCGTCGGTACCAGGTATGGAGGCACACGTCGTAGCACTTGGGAGGTGGAGGCAGGAGTGTTGCAGGTTTGAAGCCAGTCTGTGCTACATAGTGAGTTTTAGCATGGACTGCATAGTGAGACCTTATCTCCAGAGAGAGAGAGACAGAGAGAGAGAGAGAAATCAGTTGCTTAAACAGGGCTTCTGATTGGTCTGATCTTCATCTTAATGGGTCCAAAAACACTGTTTACTTCTTCTACTCCAATTTCATCAGATTCAGTGATATTGACTCTGATGCATAGTAGAAAACTCTAGGATTTGTAAGTCAAAGAGATTTTGGTTAAGTCCTAGCTCAAGAATTTATAAGTTTTCTCATATGAAAAATGGACTAATAACAGGATTATAAAGTATGTACGCTGATGTCACAATAAACACAAATAGTAGCTATTATTAGGAAGCTATTGCTAAGATAATAAAACCTAGCAGATACCAATTCATAGTCCAAATGGCAAATCTGTTAGTTTGCAATTTTAGTGAAGCTGCCAGATAGACTAAAACTATTGTGTCCATTATGTATTCTTTCCTAGTTAGGAAATTCCACCTCAGAAAGTTTGCTTAGGGAATTGAGAAACACAGTTGGTCTTCCATGTCTGTGGATTCTGCACCCATGGATTCAGTCAACCACAGACAAGAAGTCCTAGGAAGCCAGGTACCATGGCACACGCCTGTCATCCCAGCGACTTGGGAGGCAGAGGCAGGAGAATCATGAGTTCAAGGCCAGATGCAGCCTGTGCAACTTAGCACTGCCCTATCTCAAAATAAAATGTGAGGTGTGCAGTTCAGTGGTGGAGCACTTGCCTAACCTGCTCCAGATGCTGGGTTCAAAATCCCAGTACTGCGCCAAATAAAATAAGAAGAAGAAAAGAAAAGAAATTGCACCTGTACTGAACACGTACACACTTTTTTCTTGTCATTGTTCCTTAAATGTAGTGTAGCAACTATTTACATAGCATTTCCATTATATTAGTTATTGTAAGTAATCCAGACATGATTTAAAATAGACTTAAGGGTGTTTGTAGGTTATAGCCAAATACTACACCATTTTGTATAAAGAACTTGAGCATCCATAGATTTTGTTTTCCTAGAACCAATCCCCCACAGATACCAGCGGACAAATGTAGCTGAAGTATCCTAGTGGCTACTACATTCACTATGGTAGCTTTCTATTACTGTGACAAAATACATGAGCAGCAACCTGTAAGGAGGAAAAGTTTATTCTGGCTCTTGGTTGCTTCAGTTAGTGGTCACTTCCCCCGTGGCTTTGGGGTCTGTTGTCAGGTAGTACATCATAGTGAGAGTGCATGAGAGGAAGCTTCGCATCCACTGGGGGGCTAGAAGCAAAGAGAGGGAAGAAAAACCAGGGTCCCAATGTCTCTTTCAAGAGCTGTCCCCCAGTGACCTAATTTATTTCCACAATGCCCACCTTCTAAATGTCCCACCATCTCCCAATAGCACCACGGGTTGAGGACCACCTTCAACACATAGGCCTTTGGGAGAGATTCAAGATCCAGGCTATAGCCATCAGCACACCCTGATTGCCCTGGACATTTATTTAACTCTTCTTTCTCTTCTGGAACTGCAGGTCAATTATACCTGGCTTTTTTTTTTTTTTTTAATTTAATCCTTGAATCTAGGCAACATCAGTTCATTAATCTGTAACTGTAACATCCAGTCACATCTAAGTCAGATTTTTAGAGTATTTTCTGTTTGCTTGGTTTGAAAAAAAAAATTTTTTTTTCCCTGGTACTGAGGATTGAGCCCAGTGCCTCGTGCTTGCATGCTCTGCAAGTGCTGGACCACTGAGCTGCACCCCCAGCCCATTTTTTTTTACTTTTTTTGAGACAGGGTCTTGCTAAATTACGCAGGCTGCTTCTGGTCCTGAACTTGCCATCCTCCTGTCTCTGCCTCCTGAGTTGCTGGGATTACAGGCTTGTGCCACTGCTCCCAGCTAGGTTTGAAAATTTTTATCCCACAAAGTAACTTCTAGCATTGGCAATATTATCCATTATTTGTAAGTTTAAATTTCGGGGTAAATGTACTTCTTAGTTCTGGAAGGTACTTTCACCCCCACTACACTTTGCTTTAACGTTGTAAAACATTGTTTCAAATGTTCTCAGTAGTTCCGTTCTCTACTTTTGAAAATGAATTTGATTTTTTTCTTTGTGAGATTCATTGTAGAATTTTCATAAAATGGTATCCTGTATTTTGCACTTGTTTTCTCCCTCTTTGCCCTTCTATGTTGTTCTCCCAAGGAAGAGTATTTCAAGATCATTCAGATAGTTGTGGATAGTCTTCTTTGATGTTATATGAGAACTTGACAAGTAATATAAACTCTTCTAAACGCTTCTAAATGTTAATTGCAATACAGGATGTAAATTTATATCTTTTCATACAGGAGGTGTGGTAGCACTCACCTGTAATCCAAGCATCAGGAGGCTGAGGCGGGAGGATTGTAAGCTTGAGGTTAGTCTGGGTCACATAGTGAGATCCTGTCTCAAAAACCAACCAAACAACATCAACAAAAATCCATTGGTCTTTCTTTCACTTAAGAGTAAATCCCTTACCCAAGACTGATTTCATTATTACGCTGGACCTTTGGAAATATAGATGTGTGAGGAGCTTTATTTCGGGAGTTGGTTTGTGTGATTATGGAGAACAGAAGGCTGCCATCAGCAAGCTAGAGAAGCAGAAGAACCAGTGGTGTAATTCAGTCTGAGTCTGAAGGCTTAGGAGCCTGGGGAGCCAATGGTGTAACTCCAAGTCCGAGGCCGAAGCCTGGAGCGTGCTGAGTGGGAGGCACTGATGTAGAGCCCAGAGTCTGAACCTGAGAACCAGGACCTCCGATACCAAGGGCAGGGGACCATGGGTATCCTGGCTTACGCAGAGGGAGAGAACACACCCTCTGGGCCCTTGAGTTAGGTGACACCATGTGAGCGAGGGCAGAGCAATTTCTACTCAGTCTGCTGATTCAAACACCAATGACTTTGGAAGCAACCTCATAGACACCCTGAGAAATAATGCTCTACCAGACATCTGGGCGTCTTTTAACCCAGACAAGTGGAACCATCTTCAAGCTCAATAAGTCACTGGGATGTCTGGCAGAACTTCCTGAAGAGCTGTGACACGTGGTTATGGATTGCAACAGCAGAAGGATGCAGATTAAAGTCATCCAAGGAAGAAACACCGTGGGGCAGAGCCCAGGAGAGCTCCAACCAGCTTCCACTTGTTCTCTTCCAGTGAAGCTGCTTGTTGTTGTTGTTGTTAGGTGCCGTCGAGTCGGTATCCGACTCATAGCGACCCTCTGTTCAACAGGGGAAACACTATTGTCAGTGCTTCTCTGCTGTCCATAGGGTTTTCAATGGCAGATTGATTTTTGGGAGGGGGTTGCCAGGTCCTTCTCCCAACCAGTGAAGCTGCAGACTGTGCTAAATTCTAGCAGCAGTGTGTGAGAATGGACAGAACGTTGCTGACCAGGGAATCTCACGGAACTCTGATGCCCAGTCTTTCCTGCAGCCCTGGGATGCAGGCATAATCACCTGCCCACAGCTGACCTCAGCCTCTAGCCCCTCAGGTAGTTGACTTGATATCATGTGACCCGGAGCCCACACATTGTTAGGCTGCCTGGTGTGGCCCAAGGCCACTTAACAGGCAGGGCATTCTGAGTGTCTAGAGATTACCAACAAGCAGTCTCAGATAAAGGCTGGACCTTTCTCTGGGCAATGTTAAAGTAGTTACTACACAGTATGCTTCTGGTGGCATCCCAAGGGCCATGAAACAAAGCTAAACTTTTGTTATGTAAAACTGTGTTCATTCTACTGTGAGTGCATTTGTTGTTATTGTTAGGTGCCATCGAGTTGAGTCCTTCTCACAGCGACCCCCATAGGGTTTTCAATGGCTGATTGTTTCAGGATTGCCTCAGGAGTGGATTGCCATGTCCTTCTCCCATTTTTGCGGTTCTGGGAATCTAACTCAGGACCTCAGAGACTGCAGAGCAGCGCTCTACCAACTGAGCTAAATCCCAGCCCCACCATAGAGGTGAAGAACACAGTGTGTACTTACACATTTTGATGCTGCCGTCTCAATTGCACTAGGGCCAGCTCTTTTATCCATTGTTGCTTTTACACCATCATTGTGCATGTGAACTTCATGGAAAGGGCAGGTGGCTTAGTATTTTCAAATTTTTCTGAAGATGGTTTCAACTGCGGGTGTGCCTTCAGAATCTCTGCTCCCCATTGGCTCTGGATCTTCACCTTGTTTTGTGATAGTATGCCATCTGCAGGACCTGGCCTCACTTGCATGATGTGTGAGTTGAGGTTAGTTGTCTCCATCTTTGTAGTCTTCATTTTGCCTAGCACAGGCAAGTACATTTGTATTTGTAGGCCCAGAGGTATTTCCTTTGAACATAATAAAATTGAACAGTTCAACAAACATTTGTTAAATTAACATGTAAAACCTTTTCATTACTTCAGTAAATCTTTCCAAAACTTTTGCTTCAGTTAAAAATATTCAAATAAAGGATGACCATTTTTCTTCTTATTTGCAATATGTCTTATTTTTCTTTGTTTTGTTCTTCAGAAGAAGGGTTGTCAAATCTCTATGATTCCCTGTTGTTGTTGTTGTTGTTAGGTGCCCTCGAGTCAGGCCTGACTCATGGTGACCTTCATAGGGTTTTCAGTGACTGTTTTGGGAGTGGACTGCCACATCATTCTCCCATTTTTGTGGTTCTGGGGATCCAACTTGGGTCCTGAGAAAATATGGAGCAGCACTGTACCAAGTAAGCTCATCCCAGCCCTTAAACTGATTTCCTAGAAACTTAAAAACTATCTTTGATTACATTTCTCTCATTGACTTTTTTTTCCAGTACTAGGAAGTTGAACTTGGGGCCTTAGGCATGCTTTTTGTAAGCACTCAACCACTGAGCTGTACCTGTAGCCCACTTTTTTACTTTGTATTTTGAGACAGTTACACAGGCTGCCTCTAGCCTTGAGCCTGAGATCCCCCTGCTTCTGCCTCTGGAGTTGCTGGGATTGCAGGTGTGAGCCCCTTGCCTGGCCCTCATTGGCATTTCAATCACTGATTCTGTTTCCTGTTGTCCCAGCTACTTCTGTAATGGGGCAGGGATTCCTCCTCCCAGGCAGGGGACAGAATCCACTCAGCCTTGTAGCCTTATCCAGTTTTACCCTCCTCAGATCCATCCCCTAATAGCCACCAAGGTGATGGGTTTGAAATGAGGATGGTGACAACTCATGTAAGTACCCTGCTTACTCCATGCCACACGCTCTGATGCCTTTCACCCCCAGTGAGGGAGGTGCCACATCTGACAGGAGAAAGCTGAGGCTCAGGGAAGTAGCCAGGCAGTCAGCTCTGGAGTCCTGACTTCTACCCTTAACTGTAGGGAACTATATCTTGCTGGTTGTCCTTGTTTCAAACCCCTTGCTTCTCTCTGTAGGCTTGGATGCCAAGACATGGCGTCTGAGACCCTCTGTGCTCTGACTTCTCTCTGTAGGGCTACACTCATTGTCCCACACCTGTTCTGTGCCACAAGCTTGCGATTCAAATCACCTCATGGATCACTTACACATGTTGTTCACGACCTCTTTGCTTTGGCTGCAGTTGTCCTGCGTGCTTGGTACACATGCTTACCTCCCATGCACCTGATGCCTCCCATGCACATAGCTCAGGTGGTAGCTCCTCAAGGAAGTTTTCCTCCACCTTTTCCTTTGTCCTTTCCTCTTCTAGATAAAATGGGACAAATTAAAACAGATAACTGAATAGCAGGTCTAGTAAGAACAGTGAGAAAGGTAATTATAAGGTATACCGAAGGTAAATGTTTTGTAATTAGCAGTTTGGTCCTATATCCTGAAGTTGACTTTAAGGATACAACTCATTTTATACCAGCAGTATTTGGTACATAAACAAAAAGTGAAATATTTTAAGGATAAAGGAACACAATATTTTCCCTGAGTTGTATTTCCCATTTCATATTTTCCTACAAATCCTCAACATTATGAAGTCTTACAGATTTTTGGAAACTTATATAAAGATTCCTGGGATTTTATATTTTTTAAGTAATGAGATTTCCTTCTCTTGTTTTTTTTTTTTTTGTAAGCTCCTTGCCCGACTTGAAGGCAGAAGTTCCTTGAAAGAAATAGAACCAAATCTGTTTGCTGATGAAGATTCACCTGTGCATGGTAAAAACATAATCTTAAATAAAAAGTATCATAAGTTAAGTTTTATACAACACATTTTGTCCATTTTGTTTATATAATACACATACTTCTAGCAAAAAGCAATATAGTTGAAACTACGATTAAAATGTGAGGAACATCAGGACAGAAAATTGAAGTTTTCCTTGTCTGTGTCACAGGAAATGAAGTTTGACATACGTTGGCCTCCTTTTTTCCTAACACATGGTATTTTGAGAGCTTTGTTACTTAGGCTTTGTTTGTTTTTTCTTCTTTCTCTTTAGAAGTTTGCAGAGGTACAGGACAGTCCTGAGGTGCCCGCTTGTTCTATTAGTATTTCTACAGCAGGATAGCTACCAACTTGTTCTATTAGCATTTCTATGGTAGGAAAAACTTAGAAAGAAGATAATGTGCTTAGAGTGCTTTTGTTTCTTTTAATGCAACAACTTTAGAGAAGCATAAGTCACTCATTTAAGTGCGCAGTTAAATAATCTTCGGATAGTCACATGATTGAGCAACCATCACCACAGTCCATGTTAGCCTGGCCTACACAGCAAGACCCTGTATCCAAAAAGCCCAGATCATATAAACAAACAAGAAACTCTTATCAGATATTTGAAGTTGCAAAAATTTTTGTCCATTTGGTGTGTTGTCTTTTGACTGTGTTGATGGTGTTCTTTGAAGCACAGAAGTTAATAATTTTGGTAGAGTTTATGTTATCTTTCGTTGTCCATACTTTGGTATCATATGTAAGACCTGTTGCCTAACCCAAGGTTAAGATTTACAGCTAGGCATAGTGTTACCCACTGGTAATCCCAGCACTTGGGAGGCTGAGGTAGGACGATTATGAGTTCAAGGCCAACCAGTGCTACATAGCGAGACTCTGTCTTAAGAAGAAAAAAACAGATGACTTACAACTTCTTCTTGTTACTGGTTTCTCTTTTCATTCTTTTCTGATTGGAAGAATATGCTTCTGTGATTTCAGGTTTTAAAATTTATTGATACTTGTACTAAGGCCCAACAGATTGTTTATTTTAGAGAATTTTCCATTCATGTCTTAGAAGATTATGTATTCTCCTGTAGTGGGATCAAGTGGTCTCTTGACGTCTCTTTGTTCTAGTTGGTTTTTAGTGTCGTTCAGGTCTTCTGTTTCTTTGCCAATCTTCTGTCTAGTTATTCTACCCATTATTGAGATTGGGGTACTGAAGTCTCCAATTATTCTTGTGGTAGTGGTAGTGTTGTCTATTTCTCCTTTCCATTTTCTCAGTTTTTACTTCATGTGTTTTGCTCTTCATGTATTGTGCATATAAGGGATTATTTTGTTATGTCTAATTGCTGATTGACACATTTATCATAAAATGTCTTTCTTTGTCATCTCACACCCAGTAGGATTGCTTAAAAAAACAAAACAAAACAAAATGAGTAGTGATGAAGATGTAGACAAATGTATAACTTTGGTGAAATTGTAAAATGATACAGTTCTTACAGAGAACAGTACAGCAATTCGTCAAGAAATTAAAAATAAAGCTACCATATGGTATAGTATCTTGAAGCAACAGCACTATTCACAGTAGCCAAGAGATGGAAGCAACCCAAATGTCCATCAGTGGTTGATTGGATAAACAATGTGGTATGTATATACAATGGAATATTATTCCACCTTAAAAAGGAAGGGGATTCTGTCATATACTACACCATGGGTGAAATTTGATGATGTTATGCTAAGTGAAATGAGCCAAACACAAAAGACAAACCACATGATTCTATTTACCTGAGGTATCTAAAGTAGATTAATTCATAGAAAGTAGAATGGTGGTTATTTGGGGCTGGCAAGACAGAGAATGGGAGTTTAGTGAATTCAGTTTTGCAAGATGAAAAGGTGCTAGAAATCTTTTTCACAGCAATATGAAAATATACTTAACACTTCTGAACCATACACTTAAAATGGTTAAGGTGGTAAGTTTTATGTCATGTGTTTTTAACTTTACACATACCAAGAGGTCCTTCATCTCTAATAATAACTTTTGTCTTTAAAATCTGTTTTGTCTGATAAGCAACTTTAAACCATTTGTGTAGTATTTTTCTAGCCTTTTATTTTCACCTTTGGGTTTGTGACTTGGATTGTAAAGTATGTCCATTGTAAGCAGGACATAGTTGAATCATGGCTTTTTATTCCATTTTCCTATCTTTGCCCTTTGCTTGGACTACATAATCCACTTACAATTAGTGTAATTACTGATGAGATAAAGTTTATGACCATCATGTCACTGTCCATTTTGTATATATGTCTTATGCCATTTCTTTCTCTCTTTTCCTCCTTTACTATTTTCTTTTGTAGTAAATAGATATTTTCTTTTGTCCTATTTTAATTCCCTTTGTCATTCTCTTTACTGGTTGTTAGTTACTATGTTCCTACTTATTACCCCTGGGATTACAGTTAACATCTTAATAATATAACACTCTATTTTGAATAAAATCACTTTAATTTCAATAGTTTGTAAAAACTTTACTAGTGTGTAGGTCTCTTCCTTCCCCCTCTGCTTTGTGCCTAAGCAATTATATCTTTGTACTTTGTATGCCCAACATTCAATATTGTTACTGAATTAAAATAATTTAAAATTATTAGTGCAGTTATTTCTGAAATCAATTTAAAAAGTCATAAACGTAAAACACATTTATACTGTCTTTTGTATTTACCTACATAGTTGCATTTACCTGTGCTCTTTATTTTCTCCTTTGGATTTGAGTTGCTGTCCTGTCCTTTCGTTCAACTAAAGGACTCACTGTGGTATTGCTGGTACAGCAGATCTGCTAGTCAAGACAGACAGACACACTCCTGAAACTAGCAGTTATGAGAGACAAATTGATTAAATATGTTAGACAAAAATCTGAACTATTTTTGTATTCCCTATATAGGAAAATTTATTACTAATTGAACCTTATGAAACTGGCATTTAATATGTTAAAACAGGTTTGTAGCACAGCTTCTACAGTAGAATATTAGTTGTTGTTGTTATTGTTGTTAAGTGCCCTCGAGTCGGTATCCAACTCATAGCGACCCTCATGGGGTTTTCAATGGCTGAGTGCTTCGGGATTGCCTTGGGAGTGGATTGCCAGGCCCTTCTCCCATTTTTGCGGTGCTGGGAATTGAACTCAGGTCCTCAGAGACTGCAGCGCAGCGCTCTACCCACTGAGCTAAATCCCAGTCCTAGAATATTAGAGAATCTTTAAAAAACACCATCATGTTTAGTCACTAACAAAAAAGTTTACTTAAAAACTATCAAAGGGCCTATAGCTGGAAAACTAGTTAGACAAGCCAGGAACTAAGACACACACCTATAACACCAGCTACTCAGGAGGCTCCTGCAGCTGTAGCCCTGTGGCATCCGATCCCGTCAGATCTCGGAAGCTAAGCAGGGTCAGGCCTGGTTAGTACCTGGATGGGAGACCGTCTGGGAACACCAGAAGCTGTAGGCTTGGGAGAAGGACCTGGCAACCCCCTCCCAAAAATCAATCTGTCATTGAAAACCCTATGAACAGCAGAGAAGCACTGACAATAGTGTTTCCCCTGTTGTACAGAGGGTCGCTATGAGTCGGATACCGACTCGCCGGCACCTAACAACAACAATAACAACTCAGGAGGCTAAGGTAGGAGAATCTTAGACAGAGGCAGCCTGCACAACTGAGGTGCAGTTCAGTGGTGGAGCGCTTGCCTACCATTCAAGAGGCCTGGGTCCAACTTCCTGTACTACAAAAATACAGCAAACACAAAAAACTAAAAACCCAGTTCCACGAATTCCTTTTTGAAACAACAGCAGAGAGAAGACTAGGACTATAAGGATTAGTAGTAACATTAGTTATCAGAAGTTGTTATAGGGAAGCTTAAGTTGAAGCATTAAGATTTTCAGAGTTTTGAGGATCCTAATGCTGCAGTCAACATGTTTTTAATGCTTTTCTGGATAGTAACTTTTTAGTACCATGTACCAATCATACTTCCTCAGTATTGTGATGATTATAATCTGCAAATTCAACATATTTGTTATGTAGTTAGTATGCTGGTGCCAAGACGATGTATTTTTTGGCTTTTCTTTCTTTTCCTTATTTTGAAAGCTCTTTAGATTCGTAACTCTTTACGCCAATCTGTTACCCTGACTCTGTACAGCATCTATTTGTAAGAGTAACTGTCAGGACTAAACTATCCAGATTTTCTGAATTAGTTTAATTTTGTTCAAGTGCCAAACTGTAGGTTTTATTTATATATTTATTTATTTTTAAACTACAAGTTGTCATATCCAGTAGTTTGGCTGGACCCGGTGCTATTTTTTGTAACATCTTACAAAAACATGAGACAGTGAGTTCAAATAAAATTAAAAATAAAACGATCATGTCCCTTTTACAGAACCTAATGTTTGACTTTTTTTTGTGTGTGTGTGTGTGTGGTATTGTTGGGTTCAACCCAGGGCCTCATGCATGCTACACAGGCACTCCACCACGGAGCCACACTCTAGCCCCCTTTTTATTTTTTATTTTACAGTACAAGCTGGCCTCTGGCCTCGAACCTCTGATCCTCCCACCTCAGCCTCCTGAGTAGTTAGGATTACAGGCATGTACTGTGGTATTCAGCTACTATTTTTTATCTTAAATGAGTACGTGTTATAAAATCAGAAAAACTTACTTGAATTCATCAAATAAACATATTTGTAGGGGATTTAATTCAAGAAACTTAGTGATAATATTCCTATGTAACTTGAAAGTTTGCAGATTCTACTTCCCCAGTTGTTAGGAATGGCTTTTTCATACCTTCTATTAATCTGTACGGGAGCAGGGCCTGGCAATCCACTCCCAAGGCAATCCCGAAGCACTCAGCCATTGAAAACCCTATGAGGGTCGCTATGAGTCAGATACCAACTCGACGGCACCCAATAACAACAACAACAACATTAATCTGTAAAAGGGAAATGTCATTATCCATGAGTCAATCTCTGAACCAGGGATTTAACCTTAAACTTCGTTGCCTCAGTTTTATTGATGCCAAACCAAGGGTCTGAGAAATCCATACACTTCCCTCAGGTATTCCTCTTTTTTTTTTTTTAAACATTACAGATACCTTCCAGTAAAAAATAATTTTCCTCATTTTTATTTGGGAATATCCTTATACAAGTGCCTTTTCTAATTAAAGTCTTCATCTAACAAATGAATGTTGTTGTTGTGTTGTGAGGTGCCATGGAGTCGGTATCCGACTCATAGCGACCCTCTGTACAACAGGGGAAACACTATTGTCAGTGCTTCTGTACTGTTCATAGGGTTTTCAATGGCAGATTGATTTTTGGGAGTGGGTTTCCGGGTCCTTCTCCCAACAAGTGAATACATGGCATTAATACTTTTTTTGTCAACCTTTCCCCATCCCTCACTCGCCTCTACTCTTTCCAGCTTCTGCTAACCACCATCCTACTCTCAACTTCTGTGAGATCACTTTTTTTTTTTAACACAGTGTGTAAGCCAAACAAGTAGAGAATTAGTCTTCCATGTCTAACTTCCGCACATAAGTGAAAACATGCAGTATTTCTTTTTTTAGTAGTGGGTTATTTCGTTCCTGATGATCTCCAGGTCTGTCCATTTTGCTGCAAATGCTGCTATTTCACTCTTCTTTATGGTTGTATAGTATATCCTTGCAGTGGTGAGCAAAGCTTCAGTAAATGTGGACGTGCGGGTGTCTCTGGGGTATGATGATTTAGCTTCCTCTGAGTATATACCTAAGGGTGGGATTGCTGGACGAAATAGTTGGTGCTGGGGACTGAACCCAGGGCCCCAGTGCATGATAAGCAAGCACTTTACCAACTGAGCTAACCCCTGTCCTGTTATGAGTCTGAGGAACCTTTGTGCTGATTTCCATAGTGGTGGTTCTAGTTTACAATCCCACCAGCAGTATAAAAGGGTTCCTGTTTCCCTGAATCTTCGCTAGCATTGGTTGGTTTTGTTGGTGCTAGCTATTCTGACTGGGAGAGGGTGGAATCTCAGTGCTGTCTTCATTTGCATTTCCCTAATGGCTGGGATATTGAATAGTTTTCCATATGTTTCTTGGCCATTTGTGTATCTTCTTTTGAACATTGTTCAGTTCTGTTGTCCATTTATTGGATTATTTGATATTTTGGAATTTAATTTTTTGAATTCTTTACATATCCTGGATATCACTTCTTGATCAGGTGTATAGATAGCAAAGATTTCCTTCCATTCTGCCTTTACTCTGTTGATTGTTTCCTTTGTGCTATGAAAGCTTTTTAGTTTCATATCATCTCATTATTGGAATTTTATTAAGGAAAACAGTGCCTACACCTATATGTTGAAGTGTACTACCAACTCTCTTCTAGTGGCTGCACATTTCCAGTTGTAGGCTAAGAGTCTTGATCCATTTAGATTTGATTTTTATACAGGGTGAAAGACATGAGTCTATTTGAATTCTTCTACATGCGGACATCCACTTTTGCTAGCACCACTTGTTAAAGAGTTTTTTTTTTTTTTCCATTGTGGTGTTTGGTTTTTTTTGCGGGGGAGGCATCTTTGCCAAACATCAAGTGGCAGAAACATCAAGTGTGGATCTGTATCTGGATCTTCTATTCTGTACCATTAGTCTTCATGCCATTATCAAGCTGTTTTCCTAACTGTGGCCCCGTAGGATAAAGTCAGATATTGTGATGCCTCCTGAGCTTCTTTTACTGACTAGGATTGTGTTGCCCTTTCAGGGGCTTTTGAATTTCCAAATACATTTTTTGTTTTTTTGTTTTTTGTTTTTTTTTTCTACTTCTGTGACATATTACATTGGGGATTGTATTAAATCTTTAGTGTGCTTTTGGTAGGATAGCCATTTTAACAATTTTAGTTCTGATCCATGAACAAGGGGTCTCTCTCCATCTTCTTGTGTCCTCTTCAACTTCTTTCTGTAGGGTTCCAAAGTTTTCATTAAAAAGGTCTTTAGGATCCTTGGTTAGATTCATACCTAGGTATTTTATTTTTTGAGACGCTATTGCGAATGAGATTGTGGTTCTGATTTCTATCTCCTGTTCATTATTGGTATATAGGAGTGCTCCTGGTTTTTGAATGTTGATTTTGTATCCCACCACTTTATTGAAGGAACTTATTGGGCCTAAGAGTTTTGTAGCAGAGACTTTGTTGTTGTTATTCGGTGCTGTTGAGCCAGATCTAACTCATAGCAACTCTGTGTACAACAGAATGAAACACTCCTCGATTCTGTGCCAGGCACACAATCTTACTTGTGTTTAAGCCCATTATTGCAGCCACTGTGTCCATCCATCTAGTTGAGGGTCTTCCTTTTCTTGTTATTGTTGACCTGCCATTCTCCCAAACATTTATCCTTTTCCAGAGATTGGTCCATCCTGACAACATGTACAAAATATGTAAGATACGGTCTAGCCATCCTTGTTTCCAAGGAGCACTCTGGTTGCACTTCTAGGAAACATCTGTTGGTTCTTTTGGCAGTCCATGGTATATTCAATATTTGTCTCCAGCACCATAATTCAAAAGTATCAATTCTTCTCATTTCTTCCTTATTCAGTGTCCAGCTTTCACAACCATATGATGCCACTGAAAATACCATGGCATTAGTCAGGCGCACCTTCGTCTTTTCAACACTTTAAATAGGTCTTTTGCAACAGCTTTTCCCAACGCAATGCATCTTGTGATTTCTTGACTGCCGCTTCTGTGGGTGTTGATTGTTGAATCAAGTAAAGCAAAATCTTGGACAACCTCAATCTTTTCTCTCTTATGTCTGTCAGTTTGCCATACTGTGGGGGCTTGCGTGTTTCTGTGATGCCGAAAGCTATGCCACTGGTACTACAGATACCAGCAAGGCCATCCATGGTAGACAGGTTTCAGGTGAGCTTCCAGACTAAGACAGACTAGGGAAAAGGACGTGGCTAATCCACTCCTGAAACAATTAGCCAGTGAAAACCCTGTGAAATAGAGACTTTACGATCTTTTAAATATAATATCATGTCATTTGCAAATATGGATAGTTTGACTTCTTCATTCTGAAATTTTATCGCATTTATTTCTTTCTCATGGCTCTGGCTAAGACTTCGATCATTGTATTAAATAAAGGTGGCTGCAATAGGCATCCTTGTCTTGTTCCTGATTTTAAATGGAACACTTAACACTTACAGTTTTTTCCTGTCGTTAAGTATAATTTTGGCTGTAGGTTTGTCATATATAACCTTTAATATATTGAGGTATGTTTCCATTTATTCCCAGTTTCTTCAAGATTTTTATCATGAAAAGTCATTGAACTTTGTCAAAGGCTTTTTTTTTTTTTTTGCATCTTTTGAAATAATTATGTGCTTTTTTGTCTCTAAGTCTGTTTATGTGTTCTGTTGCATTTATTGTTTAGCATATGTTAAACCAGCCTTGCATCTGTGAAATGAAGCCTACTTGGTCGTGGTGTATGATCTTTTGTTACTGTATTCAGTTTGCAAGTATTTTACTGAAAATTTTTGCATCTGTGTTCATCAGAGAAATTGGTATGCAGTTTTCTTTCTTTGTTGGATCTTTATCTGATTTCTGTATCAGAATAATACTGTATTTGTAGCATGAATTTGTAAGTATTCCTTCCCTTTCTATTTTGTAAAATAGTTTGAGGAGGATAGGAATTGATTCTTCTTTGAAAGTTTGATAAAATTTGGCAGTGAACCTGTACAGACCTGGGCTTTTCTTTGTTGGAGGATTCGTTATTAGTGCTTCATTTTCATAACTTGTTACAGGTCTGTTTAAACTTTTTGTATCCTCTCCCTGGGGTATTTCTTAATGTATGGATTCAGAAAACCTAGTTAAACCACTTAGGTAAGTGCTTTCAAATACTTAGTCCTTCCCATTTATGTATGATCACAACCCTCTCTTCAAGAAAATACTTGGCAACGTTTTTGTTATTCTGAAATTTTCAGAAATATCCAGAGATATCCTGCAGTTATCTTCTGACCAGTTTCGTGTGTTTTTCTTTCCTGTGGACTTCCTCTCTTTACACCTACTTTGTTACATTTCTTACCTTAAATTATCTTCATTTGATCCTCTAGGCTCCTGCAGCTATGCAGCTACTCCTGAATTTTTTTACTTTTTTTTTTTTTTTTTTTTCAGTTGAACCCAAGGTCTTTTGAGTGCGAAGCAAGTACTCCACCATTGAGCCACATGCCCAGCCCCTTATGATTTTTTTTATTTTTGACACAGGGTCTCACTAAGTTTCACAGGCTGCCTCTGGCCTCTAACTCACCATCCTCCTGTTTCAGCCTCCCAAGTAGCTGGGATTACAGGCATGCACCAGGCCTGGCTCTTTAGAACTTACACTTTCATTCTTTAGCAGTCCCTGAAGAGGATCTGAGGAAAGTAATCTGATGAATGACATTCAGAAGCTACCGTGTTTTGTGCTTGAAAAAGACTCTGCAAGCCCCAACCTTAAAGAAGCTCATAGGAAAACAGTCAAGTAAATAACCAGTCGTTCTGTAGTGTGATGATGGGACAAAGAGGGATGGTAAGGTTTGCTTTTCCCACTGCAGTGGTGGGATCACGCGAGACTTGCGTGAGGAAGCCCCTCGGAGGTGCAGTGCTCTGGAAAGGTTAGCCACAGCTGTTGCCTTTTCCTTCAGCTACTTTTCTGGGGAAAGGAGAAAGGGTGTTTGGTACAGTCTATTTTTGGTTTCCCCTCTGCTTGGTCTGTGGTGTCGTACAGACTGCTGTCAGATTAATCTTTCTACCCTGTTTTCGGCTCTCCCTAGCTGCCGTTAATTTAACATTGGTGCTCTGTTAACATTTCTTCTAGTGCGTTGTTCCTGTAACATAGAGCAGTAAAAGATGTTTACTGGGGGAGGAGCTCCGCTTAGCTCCTCAGTCACATAGGACGGGGTCAACTCAGCAGGTGACATCAGACCATCTTAGTTACTATGTTAAGTATTTGTAGGACACGGAGTCTTGCTGTGCTGTCCACGTCGGCCTCAACTCTTGTGCTCAAGTGATCCTCCTGCCTCAGCCTCCTGTGGTAGTTGGGACTGTAGGCGAGTACCACACCCACCTATGGTAATGCTTAATAGGAGCATCATGGCTCACACCTGTAACTGCAGCTTCTTGGGAGGCTGAGGCAGGAAGATCAAAGGTTCAAGGACAGAGATAGCCTTAGTGAGACCCTGTCTCGAAATAAAAAATAAAAAAGAGGTGGGGGTACAGCTCAGTTGTAGAATGCTCACCTAACATATGCAAAGCCATGAGTTCAACCCCCAGTACTAGAAGAAAAAAGTATGCAGAAGAGTATTCAGGAGCAATTGTTTTTTGCTTGTTGGTTTTTGAGACAGGATCATGCTAGGCAGTCCAGGCTGTCCTTGCACTCATGATCATCCTGCCTCCATCTCCCGAGTGGTGGAATTACCAGTGTACCTCTCCATGCCCAACTTAGGACCAATCGTTAATATGAAAACAGTTTTACTCCTTGAAGCTGGAATCATGTTTAAAAGTTGGAATTGCAAATTATATGTAAGATTGTAGTGATAATTGGATGAAGTTTTGTGTTTTGTCCCTTCCTTCCTTCCTTCTCTTTTTTTCTTCTTTCTTTTCTTTCTCTCTCTCTCTCTCTCTCTCTCTCTCTCTCTCTCTCTCTCTTTCTTTCTCTTTCTCTGTTTTTCTCTCCGCCCCCCTTTGTGCTGGGGATCAAACTCAGGGCCTTGCACTATACCACTGGGCTCTATTCCCAGCCTTGGGCCAAGTTTTATGTACTATTTTATGGTGTGGTGGTAACTTGCTAGATTTAATTTAAAAAACAAAAAAAAAGGAAAACTAGCTGACAAAATAATTGTACATATTGTGCATACTACTGGTACATATTGTACAGTGTGCCGTTCCAGCACACGTGTGCCTTATATGATGGTCACCGGGTATCCATCACCTCAAACATTTACCATTGCTTTGTGGTAGCAACATTCAAAATCCTTTCCTTTTAGTTATTTTCAAATATATATTATTGTTAACGCTAGGCACCCTATCTATTGTGTAATAAGGGTACTAGAATCTGTTCCTTTTAACAAATTGTAACTTTACACCCTAGATTTCTTTTACATTGTTAATGTTCTAGCCTCCAGTGGGGTTTTTTGTTTGTTTGTTTGTTTGTTTTTGTAAATAATAATAGGAAATGAAGTAACTGAACTCTTAGACTATAATTTGGTTGGGGCCTACAAATCTGCACTTTCAACACAGAAACCTTCTGAATTGGACATTAGGGTTTGCAGTCAGGTAGGTGAGCCATAAATTATTAATGACAAACCAGGATGAGTCTGCACATGAGTCTTGAGAATGGATTGTGAAGCCCTCTGGACGCAGGACAATTTCCCTGTGTGGCATTTCGTTTAGCTTGTGTTATCCTTAGGAGTGTTGGTAGAACCTGTATTGTAAGAGATTCAGAGTCTGTAAGGTGCGGAGTAGTTAACTCTGATTTATAATGCTAGGACAATAATTTCTATTCTCTGGAAACTGTATCTAGCTGCAATATAAATTCTTTTTCTTTGTTTTTCTTTGGGGGAGAAGGGGGTACAAGGGATGGAGTCCAGAGCCTCACGCATTCTATGCAAGGCCTCTACTCCTGCTTTCTAGATAGTCTAATAGTGAAGAATAACTGAAAGCAATTTGGGTGTGTGTAAGGGGCTTCTCAGTTGAGGGGTGCGTTGGCATATGGGGCCTGAGAGCCACGCATTCTCATCATCTCTCATGTGTGAGCTGCACACTCAAGAGCTGTTCTACCCATGCCTGGAGCATGACCAACACTGATAAGGACTGCCTTCAGCAGCAGGTAACAGAAGTCCAGCTCAGGGGCTAACCCAGGAAGAGACTGACTTTCTTCTCGTCGTAAGTGGTATTGAGGCATGCTGCGCACAGCTGCTGGGTGATTCTGTATCCTTACCCAAGTCCTGGGCACCGTCTGTGTTTCTGCACCAGCATCCTCAGGGGTGCACTTCATCCCTCCTGTGTTAGGATGGCTACCTCACCTCCAGACAAAGAGCAACAGGGCGGAAGCCACACCTAAATAGGTGCAAAACTTAGAGTTCCCAGGAGACATCAGATTGCGTGTCATTGGCTGCAGCTGTGTTACCTCGCTGCCTTTCTTTGCAAGGGAGCCTGAGAAAAACGGTTTTTACTGTGGATCCATTGTCTTCCCCCACAAATTGTGTTTGCGCTTTAGGAAATAGGGGAGGACAGACATGGCATACTCACTGCTGTGTACAATAGTAAGTGGTCAGGAACCTGAAAGGCCCTGGACCCGTGGCGCTGTTCTTCACTCCAGCATCACCATGCAGTGTGGGTGTGTACTCCTCTGCGCTTGATTCAGCCTCTCTGAGTTTTCTACATTTCCTTTATGCTTCTTAAGAGCTGACTGCTGACTGGGGCTGTAGCTCAGGTTAGAGCACTTTCCTACCATGCACTAGGCCTGGGGTTTGACCCCCAGCACTCCCAGAAAACTTGTAAAATGGACTCCTTTCTCAAAAGTGAAATAATAATTCCCTTATATATTTGTGTTTGCTCACACAGATCCATTTTGGCAAGTGGATTTAAGTTTTCATTCACGTTCCAATAAATGTCTATTTAAACCTTTTCACGAACTTTTCATTTTATAGCCTGCTATCATGCTGCTGCGTTTTGACTGACATTTTTAAATTTTACACAGGTGATATTCTTGAATTTCATGGTCCCGAAGGAACAGGAAAAACAGAGATGCTTTATCATTTAACAGCACGATGCATACTTCCAAAGTCGGCAGGTGGACTGGAAGTAGAAGTCCTATTTATTGATACAGACTACCACTTTGACATGCTTCGGCTTGTTACAATTCTTGAGCATAGATTATCACAAAGCTCTGAAGAAATAATAAAGTGTTGTCTTGGAAGATTTTTTCTGGCGTACTGCAATAGCAGCACCCAGTTACTGCTCACCCTGTATTCAGTAGAAACCATGTTTTGTAGTCACCCCTCTCTCTGCCTTTTGATTTTGGACAGCCTGTCGGCTTTTTACTGGATAGACCGCGTCAACGGAGGAGAAAGTGTGATCTTACAGGAGTCTACTCTGAAGAAATGTTCTCGGTTCCTAGAGAAACTCGTAAATGAGTATCGCTTGGTTCTTTTTGCAGCGACACAAAGTATAATGCAAAGAGCCTCCAACTCCGCAGAAGGGCCTTCTGCCCTCAAGCCCCCATGTGATGCAGACGTGGACTACAGACCCTATCTCTGTAAGGCGTGGCAGCAGATCGTAAAGCACAGAGTATTTTTCTCCAAACAAGATGATTCTGAAAACAGTAACCAGTTCTCATTAGTTGCACGTCATTTAAAAAGTAACAGTTTTAAAAAACATTGTTTTATCATCAGAGAAAGTGGGGTCGAGTTTTGTTGATATATGTCATAAAATAGTCTGGTGCAAATCATAAAAGATCTTTTATACGCTAAAGTGATTTGATTTTTAAAACTCTGGGGAAATTAATATTTCTACACGGAATGGATTTCTTAATACAGTAAAACTTCAAGCTATTCTGTTTCTAGGCCATTGAAGATCAATCAAAGTGATACTAGCAATTAAACTTTGTACTAAGGTTGTTTTAAAACTAAATAAATAATATATATTTCAGACTAAATTAAATGGACTTTTATAAATTGGTTTCACATTTTTGGAATTCAGTTAAGTACTCATTTGTTTTGTTGTTGTTGGGTGCCAGCAAGTCAGGTCTGACTCAGTGATCCTTTGTACAACAGAACGAAATACTCCCTGACGCTTTGCCAGGCACATGATCTCTTTTATGTTTAAGCTCATTGTTGGAGCCATCTAGTTGAGTATCTTCCTTTTTCTCATTGACACGCCGCCGTTCTCCCAAACATGATGCCCTTCTCCAGGGATTGGTCCCTCCGGATAACGTGTCCAAATATGTAAGACAATCTGTCCATCCTTGCTTCCAAGGAGCGCTCTAGTTGCATGTCTTATAGTACATATCTGTTGGTTCTTGTGGTAGTCTGTGGCATATTCAATATTCATCTCCAGCACCATAATTTAAAAGCATCAGTTCTGTCTCCCTTATTCAGTGTCCAGCTTTTACAACCATAAGATGCAACTGAAAATACCATGGCAACTCATTTGTATAAGAAAGTTTAAATGTATTTCTAATCTCTCTATTCAACTCCTTTAGAAGACTGTGACTTTGAAAAGTGTATCCGTAGAGCTATTATTTCTGTATAAGGGAAGAAGTAATAAAGGGGTTCATCTACCTCCCATATGAAAAACCTTGAAATGCTGGAGTATTTTGTTTTGTTTTGTTTTTTGAGGCAAGGTCTCACTGTGCTACCTATGTTGCTCAGGCTGGTCTTGAACTTGTGATCCTCCTGCTTCAGCCTCCCAAGTTTCTGGGATTATAGGCACATGCCGCTGTGCCTAGCTAACTCAGCATTTTGATATGAGTTTCACTGAATTCCAAGATGGACTTACATTATGATTGGGCTTCTGAATAATTTTTCAAACACAGTAAAATAAAAGAATCCACTTAAAGAACTTTGTGAAGTTTACTTTGAAATGCTTGTTTCCTGCTCATGGAATGATAGACAAATCCTGAAACTGTGTTAGAACTGCATGTTACTAGTATTTTCTTAGCTATTTAGAAGAGTCAGACATATCTTAGAATGAGTTGAAATTTCCCCTGAGAGCTGGAGAAGACTCTCTGTATACCTGGGTCCAGTGAAATCCAGAGTAGGGAGCACCCTCAGCAGGCACACAGAGTAATACATTGTGGTGGAGGAAGAAAAGTTCAGAAATTCTATCTATGTTTTCTAATCCAAGAAAGGGCTGGGGTTTAGCTCAGTTGGTAGAGTGCTGCATTGCAGTCTCTGAGGTCCTGAGTTCGATTCCCAGCACCGCAAAAATGGGAGAAGGGCCTGGCAACCCACTCCCAAGGCAATCCCGGAACAGTCAGCCAATGAAAACCCTATGAGGGTCGCTATGAGTCGGATACCGACTCGACGGCACCTAACAACAACAACAACAACAATCCAAGAAAACATCTAATTATACGAATATTTGATAATCAGATTGGCCCTGGTGGTCTCCTAGAATCTGTATGTCAGAATACCATGTCACATATATGAATTACTCTGTGGAAGAAGTGTTGAGCTTGTTTATTTATATGCTGTCTATTCAGTTAAAACTAACTAAATGCACTTACCAGGTTCTTTTTTTTGAGTTAGAATCCTGCAAAAAAAAAAAATTGAGTATATTCTTCTTAGTGCAGGCATAGCAGACGTGACTTGCTATCTGTGTGTCACCCATGTGACCTGCAGTTTCCAGGACCCCAGGGCTTCTGAGAGTGTCTTCTGGATACCAGAGTCTGCTGGGCTGTATATAGGTCAGGCTGGGCAGTCCTTACCCAGCAAGGGGCGGAAGTGGGTAATATAAATGCCGTCAGTGAGAAGACACTGGGGTGTTTCTCTGAGTGGGCTCATGAGGATGAACTCCCAGCTACTTACAGCGATAGTCACTAACACACAGTTACATTGCCACCTCCCTTCCCTCTGTCACTTCCACCCTCTCTCCTGGGGCCTCTTGGGATCATCTCCCTCATCAGTGAGTTCGTCTCTAGGAGCTGCGGTTCTTGAGGGATCGGGGGAGGCAGACTGCCAGCCAGACCAGCAGCCCTTCTCCAGCATTTGCCCGTCAGCCACTTGCTGAGATGGAGAGTGATGGTAGTCTCGGGAGCAGTGGGCCTAGAGTACATCAGGTCACATCACTGTTGTTCACTCCCACACATGGACAGGCACTCGTGAAACAGTCTTATTCTTACCATTAATATAACTTTAAACACGGTATTTTTTCTGAGTTCATTGTTTCCTAGTTTTGGTATATTTTTATTATATGCAATACAAGTTACTTATAAGTAACATAATTATTTGTATCATGGGGAATATGCTAACTTTTCTCTCTGGTCAGGATGTATCATCTATCTGTAAAATATCTATAAAGATCTGTAAAATCTATCGCATTATTTTAGAGTACAACTCCTTGTAGCTCATAAAAGACATGGAAGTTCAGTCACCTCTCTTCTCAAGGCCTGTATTCTGGTGAAGTGTGTGTAACAAGTGTATATGAAAAACTTAGCAAGTCTTAGCAGAATTCCAGCCTGGAATGTGATGATGTTGTTGGTAGGTGCATCTGGTCAGTGTCCAACTCATAAAAACCCTATGACCCTATTCACAACAGCCAAAACACTATTGTCAGTGCTTCTCTGCTATTCATAGGGTTTTCAATGGCCAATTGATTTTTGGGAGAGGGTTGCCCAGTCCTTCTCCCAAGCCTACAGCACCTGGTGTTCCCAGGCGGTCTCCCATCCAAGTACGAACCAGGCCTGACCCTGCATAGCTTCTGAGATCTGACAGGATCTGATGCTACAGGGCTATGGCTGCAGGAGGAATATGATGGGATTTTCCATTTCTCCTTTGTATAAATGAAGTGCTAACTTCCTGGGCTGTTATTCACAGATTTATAATGTATTCTTCAGAAACATGACTAAAAAATAATGAACCTTTGTATTAACTAAAATTATCAATTGTATATTAATGTGGTAGACCAATGATTTAGTTATCTTAAAAAAGATATGCTGTCTGACCTAATGGAAGGAAGTAAGAACACCGGTTAATTAAAAGTTCTTTTATTAAAAGCTAAAAGTCATACTAATGAGATGTTGTGGACACTATAGAAATGTTTATATTTGTAAAAAGAATCAGGCATAAAGATAAAAACATGGCACATTGTAAATTAGACAACTAGCAATTACAGGGGTGCTGGATAGAGCCAAAAGAATGATGGAAGTGAGTGATTATAACTCTTAGAATCTTTATTCATTTATTTTATTTACCTCCAAAAAAAGAGGGGGATCCTAAAATACTTTTCTAATGAGTAAAGTTTTCTCGGGGTCATTGTGAGAATCTAACTTTTAAAAATGCATGTGATGTTCTCATATGTGGGAGCTGAATCAAAATTATAAGAAGGAAAAAATCCTATACAAAGGTCGGATCATAATAAAAGAAAAAGAAAAGCTAAGAATGGTATTATTATAGATGGTCTAGAAAATGCATGTCATAGTTCTGACAAGGTAAAAAGAAAGTTCACTGCAGGAAAAGTTTCTATCTTAAACAGAACTGGAACCCAAGGATATATAGAAAAATATGACCATAAAAAGACAAGTAAATGGTAGAGAAGTCTTTGATGAGGGGGTGAGATGGGGGGGAAGCGTACAAGAGAGTAAGGGGGAACCTATATGAATAATGTACAACAAAATGCATACATGGAAATGTCACAATGAAAAGCATGTCAGAATGAATCACATGAAGGTGTACATGAAAAATTCCCAATAAAAAAATGCACGTGAAAGGTAGTTCAGACATTCATTTAATAAATACTCCACAAACTTAACATCGTGCTTACCTTATCACTTCCTTCAAATGTGTAGCTTCCAGCTTTCAACTGTAAAGCGCTGTATCCATAATTAAAACATGTTGATGTCAGCTGCTGTATGGATTATCTAAGAATGAGGGTGGAATAAAGACATTTTCAGACGAGCAAAAACAAGATGTACTCCTAGAATTGCTTCACTAAAGGACTTTTTGAAAGATCATACATCAAGGACCGAAATTATCCCAGAAAGTCTGAGATGTCAAAAGCAATGATAAATACAGTACATGGAAAGCACTTGAATAAATCCAAGGAAATATTGATGGCATAAAGTAATAAAATCTAATTTGTGGGAAGAAAAAACCTAAAGTAAAAACTCAAGGTAACTTATTCCCTGTAAGCCTAGGACATTACAGACAGATAGTTGAAATTATTCAATCTAAAAAATAGCTGTGTTTTTCTAAAGGAGATTAAAGATATGGACCAACGTTCGCCTCAATTAAGTATGAACTTGATCATTTGAAGGGCTCCCTCTAAAAGGAGCATTTCAGTATATGTTCTGGTACTGTGTATTGAGCAAATGAAAAGGAAGTAACAAATCCAGAAAATGTATAAATGCACAGAAGGAAAAGTGGATGTAACAAGCATGAAATAATGTGGCATAAATCTAATTGTAAATGGATTGAACTCTTCTGCAAGAAACCTTGGGTCATTAGGTTTTTAACAGTCCTCTATGTGCTTCTTAAGCAAATTCATCTAAAAGAAACAAATGTGGAAATCCAAAAGACAAAAGAAGCTACAGTATAGAAAAATATCAAAGACTCTTAGAGTTGTATAAGTAGACTTTAACTATAGTTACATTTTCCATTTTAAAGATCACTACAGAGTGGTCAAAAGTTTGATTCATCATTTAGGTTAATTTCACAAAATATAAGCCAAAACTGTACAATTATAAGGAGAAATTGAAAAAATTCCCATCATGGTAGATATTAATGTACCTTTAATACCTGAAAGAAAAGATAAAATTGGTTAAGGACAGAATCTGTCAATTAAACTCGATCCAATGTAGAATTCTGCATACAAAATCATTTAAA
This sequence comes from Pedetes capensis, assembly GCA_007922755.1. Taxonomy (NCBI): domain Eukaryota; kingdom Metazoa; phylum Chordata; class Mammalia; order Rodentia; family Pedetidae; genus Pedetes; species Pedetes capensis. The sequence continues at coordinate 70,918 of VMDO01004598.1, read as the reverse complement.
TGCATATTATTTTAACATGAAAGAAATTTATGAAAACTGATCATGTATGATGCTATAAGAAAACATCAAATTTCAAAGAATAAGTATTGTCATGGAGATTACTTTTTTGTGTGTGTGTGGTTGAACCCAGAGCCTCACACATACTTCGTAAGTGCTCTACCACTGGGCTGCACCCCCTAGCCATTTATAAAATTTATTTTTAATTTTTTAAAAATTTCTTTTAATTTATTTATTTTTGAGACAAGCGCTTACTAAGTTATGCATGCTGTCTCTGGGCTTGAACTTGAGATCCTCTTGCCTCTGACACTTGAGTTGCTGGGATTACAAGTGTGTGTCACCACACCTGGCTTGACAGAGACCAGATTTCTTGGTCATAATGCAAATGTCACAAGCCAACAACAAAGTAAAACAGAACAGATTCCAAATTTATAAAGAAATTTTAAAATTTCTAGCAAATATGTAATATGTAAAATAAGAATCAGAATCAAAATTAGAAAATTCATATTACAAAAGAAAAACAATTTAAGTCTGTAGAAGGAAATAAAGTAGAAACTAATGAAACTGAAAACCAAAAAGGAACAACAAAGCCAAAAAGTTGGTTCTATTCGAGTATAATTACGAAGAAAAGTTCAAATAAAAGGTTATAGAAATGATTATCTACAAAACTGAAAGTAGAGCAGAGATTTCTTTCATAGTATTCACAAGTTTATATCAGATTTGAAGGCAGGCATGTTACCTGTGGCATCCAATCCCATCAGATTTCAGAGGCTAAGCAGGGACGGACCTGGTTAGTACTTGGATGGGAGACCGCCTAGGAACCCCAGATACAGTAGGCTTGGGCGAAGGACCTGGCAACCCACTCCCAAAAATCAATCCACCATTGAAAACCCTATGCATAGCAGAGAAGCAGGACAATAGTGTTTCACCTGTTGTACGTAGGGTTGCTCTGAGTTGGACACCGACTTGATGGCACCTAACAACAATAACGGGCTGGGATTTTGCTCTGTTGGTAGAGTGCTGCTCTGCAGTCTCTGAGGTCCCGAGTTGGATTCCCAGCATCTCAAAAGTGGGAGAAGGACGTGGCAATCCACTCCCAAGGCAATCCCGAAACAATCTGCCATTGAAAACCCTATGAGGGTCACTATGAGTCGGACTCGACTCGATGGCACCAAACCACAACAACAACAACAACATCTTATTAAAACTATCTCCAAAAAGGAAAAACCTGAAAAATTTTATAATTACAAGACTTGAATTGTTAATTTGAATTCTCCCTGTAGACATTTGGGGAGACTTACGTACTTCTAGTAATAGCTGAATATATAGGTTTGCGGGTTGAACACAGGGACTTGTGTATGCTGGACGCGTCCTATACCTCTGAGCTACATCTACAGCCCTTGGTTTTTTGAAATGGGGATCTCAGCAAGGGGCAGTGATCCCAGAGATTTAATCCCAGAGATTTAGGAGGCAGAGGCAGGAGGATCATGAGTTTGAGACCCCAGGCAGGCTCAATCATTCAGCAAGACTAAAACTGTGACAAAAAAAAAAAAAAAAAAAAAAAAATTGGGCAAGGGTGCAGCCCAGTGGTAGAGCACTTCCAAAAGTCTGTGCAAAGCTCGGGGTTCAGCCTGGCCTTGAACTTGGTGTATAGCCCAGGCTGGCCTCCAATTAGAGATCCTCTTGGTTCCACCTCTGAAGCGCTGGAATTATAGACGTATGCCATCATGCCTGGCTTTGAATATGTAGTTTTTGATAACCTCACTAAAATTAATTTTTAAAAAAGGATAAAATGGAAACATATTTGTATCACTATGAGACATATGGGTCTAACAGACTCAGATGGTGTATTTACGTTCACCTCACACAAACGCTAATTCTGTTTATAAAATGTTAATAAATATTTTGAAACCAAAACAGACACAATATCTTAAGAAAGGTTTAAACTAAAAAATGAAGCCACTTGAAACAAAAAGAAATACCTAAACATCCTTAAAAAGGATACGGTTCTTAGTGACCTGATTTCACTGGTTATATACTCAAGCGAGGGCATGCCACCACACCAGTTAAGTGATTTATGGCATCAAATTGCTGATGAGCTAGTGAGGAATCACTAGATCAAGATCTAGAGGGGAACGGAAGTCCAGTGCCACTGACAGCAGCTGATGTTGATGGTGCTCCGGCTGGTATCATTCCAGGGAGGCTCGGTAAACTACAGCCACTGTCACTAGGGTTCTGAGTTAAGGGCAAAGTGGGGGTAAACCTGCCATATATATACTACAGCACAGGCTGCCATCATTAGCTGCCTGGAAGTCGCAGCCTTAAGTTATTTTAAAGACGTATTAAAGCTGGGATAAGATAGATTAAGTGGGAAAAGGTTAAGAACGTGTCAGACAGTGCAGAAAAATATTTGATGGAGTTCAGTGTTTTCATGATGAGTCGATGGAAGTTTCACACAACCTTTTTAAAGTTGGGATAAGATAGATTAAGTAGGAGTGGCAAAATATTGATAACTGTTAAATCTGAGTGATATGGAGCTGATCTTGGGCTTTTAGCCCTTGCCACCTCCGCCACCACTGCCCCAAAAAACAAAGATCCTACCGAGTGTGGTGACCCACACCTATAATCTTAACATTCAGGAGGCTGAGGAAGGAGGATCACAAGTTCAAGGCCAGCCTGGGCTATATAGCAAGACCCTGTCTCAAAGAAACAAACAATAATAATGAAAGCAAAATTAATAAAATAGAAAACAAAAGCACAAGAGGATCAACAAACCCAATCGTTGGTTCTTTGAAATGGCTAATAAAGTTGATGACCCCTGGGGGCTGTCTAGCCAGGTCTAGGTCAATGAAAACAAGAGCAAAAAGGGGGTGGGGGTAGCACAATACGCATTCCTATAATCCCAGGGACTCAGGAAGTAGAGGCAACCTACATAACTTAGTGAGATTCTGTCCCAAGATAAAAAAATTAAAAGGGATGATGTAAGTGCAGCTCAGTGGTAGAGCACTTGCAAGGCCTTGGGTTCAGCCCACCAGTACCACCAAAAAAAAAGAAAGAAACAAACCAAGAACAAAAAAAACCCTAAAAAGTACAAATAACCAATATCAGAAATAAAAAAGAGCACACCACCAGGTCCTCTTGACCTTCAAAAGGTAAAATAGTAGGAATAACTTCATGCTCAAAATTTTTGAAAGACAATGAAATGAGCAAAGTAATAGAAAAACATAGCCTATTAAAATTATCAGAAGAAATTGGGCATGGTGGCATATGCCTATAATCCCAGCACTTTGGAACTTGAAGCAGGAGGGTTGCTACACACTCAAGGCCAGCCTTGGCTACATAATGAGGTCCTGTCTCAACAAAAACAAACAAATGAGTAAGATAAATGTAAGAACTTGAATAGCCTATAATTGCTAAATCAGAGAAGAAACTTAACCTAAAAAAACAAGATTATGATGGCTTTGCCAATGAGTTCTTCCAAGCCAAGGAAGCATAGTATCGGTTTTAAAGGAACTCTTTCAGAGAACAGAAAAAAAAAAAAGGGTAAGATTCCAATTCATTTTATGCAGCTATTGAAACTTTCACACCAGAACTGGATACACATTACCAGAAAGGAAAAGCACAAGCCAATCTTACTTACAAACATACATGCAAAAATACTGAACAAAACTTTGTGTTTTCTGTTTTTTTGTTTGTTTTTTTGGGGGGGGTACTGGGGTTGAACCCAGGGCCTCGCGATTGCATGCTCTGCAAGTGCTGGACCACTGAGCTGCACCCCCAGCCCATTTTTTACTTTTTGAGACAGGGTCTCACTAAATTACACAGACTGCCTTTGGTCTTGAACTTGCGATCTTCCTGCCTCCCCCGCCTCAGCCTCTGGGATTACAGGCCTGCGCCACCATGCCCGGACTGAACAAAACTTTTAGCAAACAGAATTCAATGAAATATAAATTAAGGCTACCAGATTGGTTTGTCCCAGGAACTCAAAAGTTGGTTTAGCATTAGAAAATAGATCAAGACAATTTGCCACATAAACTGGATTAAGGGGGAAAAGGTCAAGAGCGTGTCAAACAGTGCAGAAAAATACGTGATGGAGTTCAGTGTTTTCATGATGAGTCGATGGAAGTTTCACACAACAGATTAGAGAATGTTGTAGTTTGGATTTTAAGTGTCCCCCAAACGTCACATACGGGAAAGCTTGGTCACCACCCTGTGGTACCACTGGAAGGTGGCAGAACCTATGGGAGGTGGGGCTTAGGGGAAAGAAGCTAACACCACTGATTCTTTGAAGTTTGATGTCCAGGGTTCAACATTCAAAAATCACCCCCCCCCAAGAAAAAAGTGAAGTATTAGAAGCATCCCTTTTAAATTGGATCAGTTCACTTGGTTAAGGTGGGTATCTCTCAGGTTTCTCTCCAGTGTAAAGGTATGTATCTTCCCTTTAGGTTGTTGTTGCTAGGCACCCTTGAGTCTGGTCAGACTCATAGCGACCCTCATATGGTTTTCAGTGGCTGATTGTTTTGGGATGGCTTTGGGAGTGGATTGCCATGTCCTTCTCCCATTTTTTGCAGTGCTGGGGATTGAACCGAGGGCATCAGAGATTGCAGTGCAGCGCTCTACCAGCTGAACTAAACCCTAGCATCTTCCCTCTATAATTACAAATTAATCCTTGTGGTGGTGATTCTTTATCACCATATCAACATCCTATTCACAAATTACACTTCACTGAAAAGTGTTCACACCTGCTGATGACCCTTAAATATCACTCAAAAGGGAATGCAGCAGTATATGGACAAGTGAATGCAGTCGGAAAATCAAGCCAGATTCAGAAAAAGGCAGGGAAACAGGGATATCGTTGCTGATGTCAGATGGATATTAGCTGAAAACAGAATTCCAGAAATAATGTCTATCTCTGTTTTAATGACTATGCAAAGGCATTTGACTGAGTGGATCGTAACAGATTATGGGTAACACTGCGAAGAGTGGGAGTATCAGAGCACTTAATTGTACTCATGAGGAATCTATATGTGGACTAGGAGGCAGTCATTCAAACAAAACAGGGAAACACTGCTTGGTTTAAAGTCGAGAAAGGTGTGCATCAGGGCTGTATCATTTCACCAAACCTCTTAAATTTCTATGCTGAGCAAATAATCCAAGAAATTGGACTTTATAAAGAAGAACACAGCATCAGGATTGGAAGAAGACTCATTGACAACCTGCATTATGCATATGACACAACTCTGCTTGCTGAAAGTGAAGAGGATTTGAAACATTTACTGACGAGGACCAAGAACTTAGCCTTCAGTATGGATTGCGACTCAACATCAACAAAACAAAAATACCTACGACTGGGTCTGTATGCAACTTCACAGTAAGTGGAGAAAATATTGAGGTTCTCCAAGATTTTGCTTTACTTGGTTCTACAATCACTCGTTGAAGCAGCAGTCAAGAAATCAAAAGACGGATTACATTAGGAAAGTTGTGGCAAAAGATCTCTTTAAAGTATTGAAAAGTAAAGATGTCACATTGAAGATGAAGGTGCGCCTGACTCATGCCGTGGTATTTTCAGTCATATCATATGGTTGTGAAAACTGGGCATTGAACAAAGGAGACACGAAAAGAATTGATGCTTTTGAATTATGGTGCTGGAGATGAATATTGAATATAACATGGACTGCCAAAAGAACCAACAGATCCATCCTAGAAGAAGTGCAACCAGAGTGCTCCTTGGAAACAACGGTGGCTTTGGACATGTAGTCAGGAGGGACCAGTCCCTGGAGAAAGACATCATGTTTGGGAGAGTGGTAGGTCAATGAAAAGAAGGAAAACCTTGAACTAGATGGATTGACACAGTGTCTGCAACACTGGACTTAAACATAAATAAGATCATGTACCCGGCACATAACCAGGGAGTGTTTTATTCTGTCGTACATAGGGTCACTATGAGTCAGACCCAACTCTAAGACACTTAACAACAACAACCTTAATCAATTGTTATATTACTGGTTACAGAATGGTGGCTTGCTTATTTATTTATTTAGGGGTACTTAGGGGTTGAACCCAGGGCCTCACACATACTTTGCAAGTGCTCTACAACTGGGCTGCACCCCCCCATTTTTTATTTTTTATTTTGAGTCAAGGTCTTGCTAAGTTACACAGGCTACCTATGGCCTCAAACTCCAGCCTCCGCCTGTCAGATCGCTGTGATTACAAATGTGTGCCACTGTGCCCAGCTTAAATTGTTTTTCTATTCTTTTATTTCTACTTTATGATCTTCTTTCATAGAAATGATTACTGCATTCACTATTTAAAATTCAGTTGCATGAATCTGGACAGCTTGTCTGCTCTGTAGCATTATTTTTCTGGTGACTATTCTTTAGCTGGGCTGGGACTTAGCTCAGTTGGTAGAGCGCTGCTCTGCAATCTCTGAGGTCCTGAGTTCGATTCCCAGCAACATAAAAATGGGAGAAGGACATGGCAATCCACTCCCAAGGCAATCCCAAAACAATCAGCCATTGAAAACCCCATAAGGGTTGCTATGAGTTGGACACGACTCAACGGCACCCAACAACATTCTTTAGCTGTTAGAAGTTTTCACTGCTCTTTTCCTCTCTTCCCTTGGAGTGGATTTAAGTGGATGTTTTGTGTCACTCCTCATTAAACAGGCAAGTAATTTCCGTGCGGCCTTTCTAGGGAGCCTTCCATGACGGCTGGATCTCATTGCCGTGGACCATAGCCCCACACTGCTGCATATCCCTGCTGCCCACCTGTGTGGGTCTTTGTGTCAGCACTCTGTGCAGAATCGACGGTGGCGCCAGGTCTCTGATGTTCTTCCTGTTCCCAGGTGTGATCTGTTCTTCTGTTCCTTCGCCTTGGGGGCGCTCCTTAGGTTACCTGCTTGGTAAACGGAATGTGCTGAAAGTAATGCTGTGGGCCTTCCACACTGGGTCAGAAGACGCCTTGCAGCTTCAGCCCAGGCCACTTGGGCGGTGCTGTGGAGACAGTCAGCTACCAGACATCTAACCTCCCTGAGACCTCCCTGAGCACCACTGTGCTCTCAGGAATCCCAGGCCAGCCACCTGGACAGCCCACAGGATGAGAGAGATGCCTGACAGTCCAGGGACTAGACATGCAAGCAGCCATCAGCTGAAGCCTGTCACGCCCCGGGACTGTGAGAAATAATAAATTAGTGTTTGAAGTAACATAAATAAAATAAGATAAAATTGGACCCGTTGAACACATTGTTCCTGCAGGTCAGATTCTCCAGATAGGACAGTGCAGGTTTTTGATACTCCGGGACACAACCCATCAACTAGTTGTTGGTTACTTGGAAACTCTTGGCAACTGTCCTACCCAAACGGCTGCCTGTTTGGCAATGTGTATTTCAGCCTCCTCCTGCCAGTCACTCCAATCCATATGCTACATATAATAACAATCACCTGTTTCCAACTTGCTTAGGTTAGGCATAAGGATCCCAACTTGCATTTTGTGGCACCTCTTGGCATGACGGGCTAGGGTTTAGCTCAGTGGGTAGAGCGCTGCTCTGCACTCTCTGAGGACCCAGGTCTGATCCCCAGCAACACAAAAATGGGAGGACGTGGTAATCCACTCCCAAAACAATCCCAAAACAATCAGCTATTAAAAACTCTGTGAGGGTTACTATGAGTCAAATCTGACTCGATTGCACCTAACAACAACTTGGCATGGTACTCAAAACACTGAGTCCTGTTGGAACAAGTATAAAGCACAGTGCCAGAGCATGAAAGTAGTTCACGATGGTACACTGGGTTTGTATTTGGCTGAATTTATGTGGCATGATCAATTTGGAAATATTCTTTTCAATATCCTTTCCCTGCATTTATCAGGACAAATACTCCTTTACTGCATTTATCAGAACAATTTCCTCTTAATAGCATGATACCCTTTTACTGCACATATCCGACAAATTCTTCAACTGAATGAATACATCTTAGATACAAAGTGTCCAATTGGTCTGGGAAAGGAATCAAAGGCATGTGAAGAGACAGAATTCTCACTGCTGGCCTGAGAGTGTGACTCGGGTAGAGCCCTGCCTGCTGTGTGTGTCAGGCCTTGGGTTCAATCCCAGCCTTGGGAAAAAAAAGCTAATATGCAGAGTTTGTGTGATTTTGTACACGAAATGGAAACCCTAGATCATCTATAAAATGATTACTAGAATTAAGAATTAGAATTACCATTTGCGAGTTAAAAGGTCTATATTGAATTTTTCTGAGTACTTACGGTATTAGAAAATGGCATTTAAAAAATATATAATTTTCAGTTATAACTAAAAATGTAAGCCTCATAAATCTAACAAAGTATGCGAGCCTTATTTTAGAACAAATTTCAAAGATGTTTTGAGAGAAGCTTTAAAGAGAACCTAGGTGAGTGACGCGAGGTCACGCGCTCATGTCTGAGACTCGCTATTGTAAAGAAGACGATTCGGTGAGGGCACAGTTGTCCGATGCGATTCGTGGCAAAATCCCAACAAAAATATTTTTGTTTTGCTTCATTTTGGAACCTGACGATCTGATTCTTAAATTTAGTAGAACCAGGAGACCAAACACCCAAGAAGCCACAGATGTGCACCCAAGGGCACTCAGGCCCTCGCATCAGTTTGTGTCTTCCAGGAGGCACATGCCAAAATGTGGTGGTGGTTGTTGTTAGGTGCCGTCGAGTGGAGTCCGACTCCTAGCGACCCTCATAGGGTTTTCAATAGCTGACTGTTTTCGGGATTGCCTTGGGAGTGGGTTGCCACGTCCTTCTCCCAAAATGTGGTTAGAAGTACAAAACGTAAAAGATACAGAAGGGAGAAGAGGATTAGGCAGGGAAACCATTCTGGCTGGCTCCGATCTGACACCGGTGGAAGGAAGGGGGCAGGAAAGATTGCCAGAAAGACCTGCAGGCCTGTAGCACAGCTTGAGCGCCTCAGTCCGACCCACTGGGAGTTCTGTGCAGAGACAGCCCGTGTAGTGCAGAAATGGCCAGCCTTGGTGTCCCTGCCTGCCTTAGGCATCATTGGTTAGCTGCCTAGGAAGAGCATGACCTCAGCTCCAAGGCTGTGGCAGATCCCAAAGGCACTCAGCTGGAGGCTGGCACCTCCAACCCACTCTGGCGGAGTCACTCTGAAAGGGAGATCTGACCAGGGCACATCTGTGGCTTCCATATGTTCTTGAAGAAGACTAAGGTAGGAAGACTTACTCTGTTATAAGTAAAGATATTATATAGCTAAGCTAATTGATTATGGTGTTACAAGGATAAACAACAGACTACAGAGCTCCAGAGCACACCTGCGTGTGTGTGCAGTTCCTTGTATTTCAGAAGTAGCAAATCATTGTGGAAAGGGTGGGTGCTACCTATGGAAAAAGAAAGAAACCTAGGTCTTTACATAATAGGTTTTTTTTTTTTTTTAAAGAATTCATCCCAGTGGTTAAAGATGTAAGTGAAAAGCAAAATATGAACAACTACAGAAGAATTATATTTATTTATATTTATTTATTTATTTATTTATTTATTTATTTATTTTGCAGTACTGGGGGTTGAACCCAGGACCTGGCACCTGCGTGCTCTGCAAGTGCTGGACAACTGAGCTGGACCCCAGCCCACTTTTTTAAATTTCTTGAGACGGGGTCTCACTAAGTTACGCAGACTTCCTCTGGTCTCAAACTTGCGATCCTCCTGCCTCCGCCTCCCAAGCCACTGGGATTACAGGCGTGCACCACCACGCCTGGCTAGAAGAATTGTATTTATGATGTCAGAGTAGAGAAGGACTAAAAACAGACACAAAAAGCAATCACATTAGTAAAGATAAATTTGTGTTAATATTTAGAATTTTTGTTCATCAGAAGCTATCATAAGTGAAGTGAAAAGAAAAGCTACAGACCGAAAATATATTTGCAACCTACGTGAACAAAAAGTGTTTAACATTCAAAACAAAATAGCGCCAGGCATGGTGGGATACACCTGTAATCCAGGCATGTGGGAGGTGGCGGCTAGCCTGGGCTATATAGCAAGACCCTGTCCCAGGAAAAAAAAAAAGTGTGTATACTCATGTGTCTGTGTATACACAAATATTTGTGTATACACAAATCTAGGAAGAATTAATGAGTAGAAAAATAGGCAAAAGATACACAGAGGCATGTCACAGAAAACAAGAAGAGTCAAATCATAAGAAATGAGGTTCATTCTCATCAGTAATTGAAAATACACAGTGAGATCTCAGTAAGCACCGGGCATGGTGGCGCACGCCCGTAATCCCACCGGCTCGGGAGGCGGAGGCAAGAGGATCGCAAGTTCAAGACCAGAGGCAGTCGGTGTAACTTAGTGAGACCCTGTCTCAAAAAAAGTAAAAAAAAAAAAAAAAAAGGGCTGGGGGCACAGCTCAGTGGTCCAGCACTTGCAAAGCATGCAGGCACAAGGCCCTGGGTTCAACCCCCAGTACCGCAAAACAAACAAACAAAACACAGTAAGATGTCATTTCATACATATGTACTTAGTCAACAGAAACCTAAAGGGGGACAACACCAGCTACTGAAGAAGGCGTATAATAAAGGAACCCCAATTCATTGCTGCTGGGATGCAGAACCGTAATGGTACAGGCACTTGGGAAACTAATTTGGCATTATTTTTTAAAGTCAAACACATGTATATCCTTCAACTATATGTCCTTGGAAAATTCTTGCTATGTGCCCTAGGAAAGACATATAAATGTGTGTATATTAGCATTGTTTATCACAGCAAAAGCCAGAAGCAACTAAAACATTCACAACAGAATGGATAAACATGGTAGTGTGTTCATACAGTGAAGTTCTCAATAGCATTAAAGATGGATGCACTGCTGCAAAGTTTACAAGCATTAGATAAATCTTAGAAACATAATGCTGACTTTCATTATAGGATTTTGTAGAAGACATTTCATACCCATAAAATTCACTCTAAAATTCACTCTAAATTATATCACTTGGGCATGTAGCCCAGTGGTAGAGCATGTTTAGCGTATACCAAGCCCTGAGTTCAATCCTGAGCACAGTCAAAAAATAAAAATATATGCTTTTTAGTGTACTCTTGAGTGGTGCAACCATTTAATTTTAGAACATTTTCATCACTCTGAAAAGAAACCTAATATTTGTTAGCTATCCCTCTAGGCCCTTCTCTCCCCAGCCCTTGGTAACAACTAATCTGCTTCCTACCTCTATGCACCAGCCTATTCTGGACATTTCAGATAAATGGAATTGTAGAATATATGGTCTTTTGTGAATCTTCTTTTACTTGGCATGTTTTCAAGATTCATCCATGTTGTAGCATATATTAGTAGTTTATTCCTTTTTATTGCCATATAATATACCACCGTTTAAAAATACTTCATCCATTGACAGCCATTGGATGGTTTCCAATTTTGGGCTATTCCTATTCATTCTGCTATCAACATTCAATTAGAAGTTTTTTGTTGTTGTTGTTGTTGTTGTTGTTGTTTTCTTTTTTTTTTCTTTTTTTATGTGGAGATGCGTTTTAAAATTAGATTCGAGAACAAGCAAAGCAAATCAGAAATCAGAAAGGAGCACCGGGGAGCAGCACAATGAAACTTGGGGATCAGTTCATTGTCATTTATTGTGAGCATGCCTCCTAACGGCATATCACATATGATGGTAAACATATGCCCACAGGTGCCTGTGAATAGGGGGTTCTGGCCTCAACATTTGGTAAAGGCTTCATGCTTGATGTGGAACGGAAAGCAGCCTTGAAACCCTGCAGGCAGGTGTTCAGGCCTTAGGGAGCCTTGAGTTCTTCTCATTTTGCATTTAGGCTCATGCACTCCCTGTTTCCTGCCCCGCCTGCACTCCTGCTTTCCCAGTTCTGTATATCCAGCTCTCTCAAAGTTGTTTCAGTTCTAATGGATGAGTCTTCGCGTTTATGGGCTGCCTGCCTAGGTTTCTTCCTAGGGCCTTACATGGACACCCATCCCACAGTCTTCTAGCTTTAAGAACGAGGTCATCACTATCTTTCCCTTTGCCTGTCATAGGTTTATGCTTTTCCCCTTTTTCCTATCATTTTAGAGTTTCAGAAGGAATTAGAGATAAACATGGCATGTTCAACTTCTGTGGATATCCAGAAACTTCATAATTTAAGCTGATTCTGGGTTTTCTATTACTTGCAGGTAAAATCCTGACTTGACAGGATGTCAATAGTAATTTTCCCACAGAAATATTCTGCAAAAGATTTTCATCAGTACATAGTATTCCTTCTTATGGGATGAAAATGCAGTTATTTAATCACTCTTGAAATATTAAGTGATTTCCAATTGCCATAATTTGGGGGGTGAGGGAAGAGAGGGTCTCACTGTGGAGCCCAGGATGGCCTTGAATTCCCAATCCTCCTGCGTCTTCCTCCCAAATACTTTGATTACAGGCATGTGCCACCACACCCACCTCCATCATTTCTTTTTGAAAGTAGAGTTATAGGAGTAGTTTCACTATGATATTTTTTTATTTCAAGGTCTACACCAGCTTCTCCTCCTGCTTTCAGTGGAGGGCAGCATTAGTATCTTCACCCTCACCCCAACAGGCAGCACTCATTTGCTCGGGTCTTACACTTCTGTTGTCTAATTGTGTCACTCAACCAAACAGAAAAATTAAAATCCGTCATAATCTCTCCATCCAGAGAGCTTTACCACGTGGAGCCTGTCAGTTGAGGCTAGTCTCCATGTCTGCATACACACTGCTTTTGAGACAATGTTTTGGTATTTTGTTCTGTTTTTTCCTCATTGTATGTAGTTTTACACTTGCTGTATTTACTTAATGCTGTGTTTTGTGAACATCTTTTCACATCAATACATGCTGATCTTTTTCTTTTTCTTTTTTTGAGGCACTAGGGGTCCAACCCAGGGCCTCATGTGTGCTTTGCAAGCATTCTGTCACTGAGATGCACCCTCAGCCCATTTTTTACTTTTATTTTGAGACAGGGTCTCACTAAGTTACACAGGCTACCTCTGGTTTCAAACTTGCGATCCACCTGCCTCCTCCTCTCCAGTCACTGGGATGACACACGTGTGCCACTGCACCTAGCTGATTTAATCCTGTTCACAGCTCTGGATACGTTTGTCTGCTTACCCCTTGTTAATTGACCTATATGTATAACTTGGTGATGATCCAGTTATTTCCTTTATGTAAATGAAGACCTGTAGTTTGGCTATAGGATATTTCCTTATTCGAGCCTTCAGTACATTAATATATGTCATAAAAGTTGTAGGGAAAAACCGGCCAATCATAACTAGGGCTTTGGTGGCATCGGTGGCTCTGTAGGACTCAATGCTCGGACTTTTAGTTTGTGTGAACTAGTGAATTTATACTTTTGCTTGATCTAGCAAAATTTAAATTTATAATTTCAAATTCTCCCTGAAGTGATAGTCATTTTACTACCTATATTAATGTGTCATAACATGTAAATCAGTGATGGAACTGCACAGTGATATGAATCATGTGAATGCCAGCCAATCATTCAAAACTTAGGAAGGCTGCACCTGACCTGTGTAGATACGTTGGTTATGGGTTAGTATTTGGAGTACTCTTAGCCTGATATATCATATTACATTACATCTAAAGTCTTGAATTGACACCCATTAACCTATACGTCTTTAAATGTTTGCAGAATGATATTTTAGATGAGCTCATAATAAATGACCATTTTACAATTCAGAAGCTGAAAAGTGTAGTGAGAGTTGCCATGGGAACCTTAATGCGATATCCCCTTGCTTTCATTTAAATTTCACTTTTAATATTGCATTAACATTTTTGTATTTAATGGATAGATATTTGAATTAATATTGAAGTGTTCTATCTAGTATAAATAAAATATAAGAAATGAAAAAGTGATTTTTCTTCCAAGGAACAAATGAACATATAATCCAAAATCTTGTAGGAATAACAGCACTTGAGTTTTAAGTTATTGGATTCCATTCATTTATTTTGAAGTTTCTTAAAGGATCTATTTTAAAAGATTAAGAAATATTTGTGGGTAGTCACATAATTCATGTCTTTAACATCTCAAATGGGATTCCTGAAGCCTATTTGAGGGGTAGTTCACTGGGCTTTAGTTTATTCTGTGTTTTTCTTTTTATTTCATCTTTTTAAATTTCCTGTATTCTTCTGACTAAATGACCTCTGAGATCTCTTTTACCTAAGTCTGTATTAGTATAATAATAATATAATGATAAACTTAATCTTATTTGAAGCAACCATATTACCAAATAAGGCTTATCTATTTAAATCCATTATATGAAAATCTAACTTATGCCACAGGTAAATTATAGGGTATTATACATTCTTAACTCTACATAGTGTTAATATATACAGTCATATGTGCACAGAGCATTGAAAATCTAAATAAATGTGTAACATTTATTTAGGGACAACAGAATCTGACTGGAAGGAGCTCTTGGGTATCAGAGTCAATTCTTGCTTGATGCACTGCAATAACTAGATCTGTGACTGTATGCGAAGACATTTAATTTCTTATGTCTTAAGACAAAGCTGGACACAGTGGCACACACCTCTAATCCCAGCTACTCAGAAGGCTGAGGCAAGAAAGATCACAGGTTAGAGGCCAGTGGCAGCTGCACAATTTAGCAAGACTGTCTCAAAAATAAAAAATAAAAATGCACCTGGACGTATGGCTTAGTGGTGGAAACCATCAAGTTCTAAGCTCACCACTTCCTTTGCGTTTTCAATGAAATTTAGGAAGCAAACTGGTGAAGGAAAGATGGTTTTATTTCTAGTTTGGCCAAACCAAGAAGAGAAAACAGTTCTAAAAATTCTCTTGGGCTTCCTATAGCAATACCCTATCTTTTATAGGAAAGATGAGACTAAAAGCTGGGAGAGAAACCAGGAAGTATGTAGATTTAGACGCTAGCCAGCTTATGGGGAACTGTGAAAGTCTTTTGGGAGGGAGAACCCTCTCATGGTGCCCACACTTCAGGTTCTCACCATTGGTTCTCCTGGGGAATTTCCATTCCCCGAAGGTCTGTTTCCATTTCAGAATAAGATATGTTGCAATATTTAAACAATACTGTTACATTTATACAATATTGCTACATTTATATGTTACACTTTATAAACTTAAGTTACAGATAGTTTTCTCCTGTGTAGTTAAGGCTCCAGGTATTGAGTCACTGCGTAATTGTAAAAAGCTCTTAGTAGAAGAACATAATTGGTCAAAACAACCTAAATATTTTAATTATTGATAAAATGGGTAACACAAAAGTAAAATATGTTGGAAATGGATTTCTCAGTAAGATTTATAAGTTGTGGAAATGCAATAAGCATGTAGTACTATCCCAGGCACTGGTAAAGAGGACTAGACCTATTTACTATTAGGGCCAGAAATGAGAGGGGAAAAGTTCTCAGTTTCTCTCTCTTTCCTGTAGCGGTTTTACAATTTTATAGAAAAGATGAAACAAAAGTCAGGAAATGTGCATGTGTAGATTTAGCTGTGGGGCAAATTGTCAGAACTCTGAGAATCGCCTACTGGGAGAGAGGCCCCATCCTGGCACCAAGATTCCCGAGTATTTCCACTCTCAACATGGGAGCCCCTGGAGAAATTTTAGTGCTTTAGAGCCCATTCTTTCAGGTTCTCTGTTACATTATTACAATAGGACTGAGTAAATAAACAGAATTAATTTTGTGTGTGTGTGTGGTATTGGGGTTGAACCCAGGGCTTTACACTTGCCTGCTTTGCAAGTGCTGGACCACTGAGCTGCACCCCCAGCCCATTTTTTGTTTTACTTTTTTGAGACAGGGTCTCACTAAGTTACTGCCTCTGGTTTCGAACTTCCGATCCTCCTGCCTCCGCCTCCCAAGATGCTGGGATTACAGGCGTGCACCACCGCGCCCGGCCAATAAACAGAATTAATTTATCAGTGATATCCGGAAGGGGATTTCCCCCAATTTGAAAATAAATATAAAGGCCTGGGTGTGGTGGCACACGTCTGTAATCCCAGTAGCTAGGGAGGCAGAGGCAGGAGGATCGCAAGCTTGAGACCAGGGGCAGTTGGCGTAATTTAGTGAGATCCTGCCTCAAAAAAGTAAAAAAAAAAGGGGGGGAAGGGGGGTGCAGCTCAATGGTACAGCACTTGCAAAGCATGCAAGCTGGAGGCCCTGGGTTCAATCCCCAGTACTGCCATAAATAAATAAGTAAATAAACAAATAGGACTAGAGATATGGCTCAGTGGTAGAGCATGTGGTTAGCATGCCTAAGACCCTGGGTTCAATCCCACCAACAATAACTAAGTAAACAAAAATACGGATTTTAATAGCCGATAGTTTAAAAGTTAATGGAACTATAACATTAACATAAAACATTAACTCACCCTTACAGAAAAGCTGGAAAAATAGTACACAGAACAGCTGTATACTTTCCATCTAGATTCAACAGTGAACAATTCTGATAACAGTTTGTTTACCAATAATAATTTGTTTGCCTATTATCTATGTCTCATACATTGTATCTTAAACATTATTTTGCTGAAGACTTAAAGTAAATTTTGTATATCATGACCTTCCTTGGAGTGTTACTAATGGCAGGATTTTCTACTTGAAAGTAGCTTCCATATGATTATACTGTTGTTGTTTAGGTACCGTTAAGTCATGTGGACTGATCATGACCCACAGAGGGTTTTCAATCACTGATTGTTTAGGGATTGCTTTGGAAATGGATTGCCATGTCCTTCTCCCATTTTTGCAGTGCTGAGGGTCAAACCCGAGTCCTCAGAGTGTGCAGAGCAGCAGTGTACCAACTGAGCTAAACCTCAGCCCATGATCTTACTGGAGAACTTTTTTTTAGACTCTTCATTGGGCTATTAAAATACTAGCTAAACTTCTAGCTGATCTGCTTCAATATTGATTTATGCAAATTTGTAACGCCTTTGTTTTAGGAGTACTTATAGTCCTATATGAAGTAAGAAACAGGTTTTTATATATGCTATTCTTGCTTATGTTTATGATTTCTGTACCCCTAAATAATAAAATATAATTTATAGGAAAAAAAAACATTAACTCACCTTGAATTTATGTTTCTGAGGTGGTAGTCTATCAAAAGAAAACAGACACCAGATGCAGTGGCACATACATGTAATTTCAGATTCTCCTCCTGAGGTAGGAGGACTGCAAGTTTGAGGCCAGCCCAGGCAAGTTAACAAGACCTTGTCTCAAAATAAACGTTGAAAGAGGGGCTAGGGCTGTAGCTCAGAGGTCCAGCGCTTGCCTAGCATGTATGGGAGCCTGGGTTCAGTCTCCAACGGAAGGAAGGAAGGAGAGAGGGAAGGGAGGGAGGGAGGGAAGATTAGTCAGCTGGTGTGTTGCTGTGACAGAGAAACTGAGTAAAGCAAACTTTTGTGGGGAGAGGCTTCTGGAAGCTTCCGTCCAAAGATGTTAGGCCATGGAAGCAGAAGGCCTGGTGGTAGCGCACGCGGGGTGCGCCTGTTGCACGGAACCTCACATCTGGACAGGCAGGAAGCAGACAAGCAGAGAGACTGGAACCGTAGGTCCAGGTAGAAACCTCCAGGGTCCACTGCCAGTGACTCCATCTGCTACGCTAGAAACCCATCTCCCAAAGCTCCGTAGACTCCACCAACACCCGGGACAAAGTGTTCAAATGCGCGGCCGCTGGAGGGCGTTAGATTCCGATCGTAACAGAAGGGAACATGGACATTTTTACCCCTCTGCCCGAGAGTCATGCAAAATATACAACCAAGATAACAGCGAATGACCGTATTAACCATTTTTTAAAACTCTGCAAATACAGAGAAGTGCACTTTGTAATAAATTAGCATTTCCTAGACTGTTGTCTGCACATCTTGAATGTTAGTTATCGACTGGTTGGGTAGGTAGGTGGGCTGGGCGGACATACGAGTCAGCAAGCTTTGCCATTTTACTGCCCAGATGAAGGAAGCTTCCACTGCCTTCAGTGTCTGTACTGATGCCTCTTTGCATGCATGGTACACTGCTCATGAGTGATGTGTTCTTCTAAGAGCCACCATCAGCCCTCTCTGTGGACTTTTTTGTTGTTGTTAGGTGCCATTGAGTCGTATCCGACTCATAGTGACCCTCATAGGGTTTTCAATAGCCGATTGTTCCGGGATTGCCTTGGGAGTGGATTGCCAAATCCTTCTCCCATTTTTGCGGTACTGGGAATCAAACCGGGACCTCAGAGACTGCAGAGCAGTGCTCTACCAACTGAGCTAAATCCAAGCCCCTCTATGAGATTTTGCTGTTATTGGGTGCTGTCGAGTCAAGTCCAACTCATAGCGACCCTCATAGGGTTTTCAATAGCTGATTGTTCCAGGATTGCCTCAGGAGTGGGTTGACACATCCTTCTCCGATTTTTGCAGTGCTGGGAATTAAACCCGGGACCTCAGAGACTGCAGAGCAGCGCTCTACCAACTGAGCTAAATCCCAGGCCCTCTATGGGATATTCCACCCTCAATGTATAACAGAGGGAGCCGTGAAACTGCTGTGGGTTTATGGCTCTTTGATTAAAGAAACCTTCCTAGACACCTGTATTTCAAAGTGACGCCCCCTTCTTTATTATGTGAAATAGAGGGATATACTTTATTCTGTAAAATGAGGCTATCTGGTGATTCCCCGATGCCCACTGGACACTAAATTAGTAGCTGACCAGTGAGGGGCAGTTGATTGAGGGCTCCGCCTCCTCACAGATGGAGGTCAGCCTCACTCTACCCATGGAGGAAGCCTGACCCATTGGAGTGCTTGGCTGAAAGTGAGAGCAGTAAGAAAACCAGTTGCAAACCCAGGCCAGCAGCAGTAGCACAGACTGTGCCCGGTGTGCCACAGCAGGTGACAACTGGCAGTGACCGTTAAGAATCCAGTTTCATTTCTTCCTGTGGGGAAGACGGGACAGCATCTTGTTTCCGTCTGAGATCTGGATCTCCTAAGAGGACATAAGTAGATCTGAGCAATGACAGGGGGGACTGTCCATGTTGTGTTCGATGCCAGCCAAAACCCAGCTGCCCGTGCCTCTCTCCTCGCGCCCTGCTCCCCACACACCTTAGTTCCACTCCTATCTCGGAGCAACACTAGCAATGCTCACACGATTCCAACAGCTGTATGTGCCCCTCACTCAGGCTGGAGAATTAGGGGAGCTGACGCCCTCTGGGGCTGACCTAGACTGGTGAGAGGCCAGGAAAGGGGGTTGTTACCCTTGCCCCCATCCTAGTTGACTGCTTCTGGACACAGGATTTCATGTGCGCTCGCTGAGGACATGCTGGGCCTAAGCAGCCAGCTGACCGGGTGAAGGTGCCGGGCCCTCTCCTGACTCCCGTCTCCTTCCCCTGCTTCTCTGGGATTCCACGCACTCATGACTTAATAGCATAAGGCTTCTCTCACGCTCTTTTTCTGGAGAACATGGGCTGACAGCGCGCATACAAACATTTTTATGCATAGCTATGAGTAGGTCCCTAGAGGACAGTCCTGGCGGTGTTACTGCTACTTAGGATCCTTTTTCCCAGTTTGTAAGTAATCACGTTTTATGTTCTCACTTTAAAGTAATACATGATTATTCAGAGTTATCACAGAACAAAGAAAATGTTAAATGATACTAACATTTTGATATATATCCTTTCCAATTTTCTTAAGCATTACAGTAGTTAAAAGCAATTACTTCACTGCTTGATTCTGGAATTCCTCATAAGGAAAAAGCATAAACAAAGTCCAAATATATTATATGTCGCTAGAGCTAAGGAATGCCTGTAGCCATAGCACTGTGGCACACCATCCTGTCAGATCTCAGAAGCTAAGCAGGGTCGGGCCTGGTTAGTACCTGGATGGGAGACCGCCTGGGAACACCAGGTGCTGTAGGCTTGGGAGAAGGACCCAGCAACCTACTCCCAAAAAACAATCTGCCATTGGAAACCCTATGAACAGCAGAGAAGCACTGACAGTAGTGTTTTGTCACTATGAGTTGGGCACCAACTCAACAGCACCGAACAAGAACTAAAGAAAATCATCGTTCTTATATAATTTAGCTAATGCTGCAGGGAACTTTATTAAATGAAGGGGAGGATAAAGACATAGTCTAGAAAGAAATAAGAAAACAAATCGTTTTTCATTTTCCTAATCAAAACTGGATTATTCCAATAGACTTTTTATAATACACGTGTTTCTCACTTAATATTTCATAATTTTATACCATTAAAATATTTGACCATGTTAGTTACTGCCACAAGATTCTTTGGATCTATAATTTGTCTAACCAACCCTCAGTTGCTGAATATTTTTTTCTTTTGTTTTTCATTATAGAAATCATTTAAAATGTCTTAATGACCTATAAATGCAATCTTTGTACCACTAGTTATTCATAAGATAAATTCTTAGAAGTGGAAATCCACTTCTGAATAAAGTTGTACTGTTTTATATTCCTACACTGTTGGTGAGAGCATTATTTTTTTTATATACTTGCAAACCACAGGTATCATTCCTCTCTTGATTTATTTTTATTTATTTATTTTTTTCAGTACTAAGGGTTGAACCCAGGGCCTCGTGCTTGCATGCTCTGCAAGTGCTGGACCACTGAGCTGCACACTCAGCCCATTTATTTTTTACTTTTTTGAGACAGGGTCTTGCTAAGTTATGCAGACTGCCTCTGGTCTCGAACTTGTGATCCTCCTGCCTCCACCTCCCGAGTCGCTGAGATTACAGGCATGCGCCATCATGCCCAGCCTCTCTTAAAGTCTTTATGACACTACTCTGGGCAAAATGTTACCTCATTTTACCTTGCGTTTATTTGGTTATTAACAACATCAAGTACAATTGTGAATGTTCATTGGAGGTTTCTGTTTCTCTTGTGAGTTGTCTACAACATGGGTCTTTTAAAAAATATTTTATCTCAATCTGTCCCTTGTCTTTGTTTGTAACAGCATACTATTTTTCTGCATAATTGGAATCATTCTGAGAAAAACATAACCATCTTTTCCTTTATTCATATTCTTTTTAGAGTCAGTCAAGTGTGTATTAAATCTTTCAAGTCCCAACTTAAATGTCCCTTGTGTCACCCTAGAGTCTTCCCCAGCTTCCCCTAACTCAAACCTGACTCAGTCATCCTTCCTGTGTGCCGACATATCATGCGGCTCTGCACGCAGACTTTCTTGCATTAAATGTGTTCACAAAGATATCTCCTCTATTGTATTATCAGCCTTTTGAAAGCAGGAAGAATATCTTACCCTTTTAGACTAACTCATGGTTCAAGAATAGGTCCTACACCTAGTATATATTCAATACCAGGAGTTGATTAGTCAGCTTTTTAAATACCAATACTTTTAAAGTTTAATATACTTTATAGAAGTGTTTCTGAATTATGTATGTGTTTGCATGCTTTCTTAAGCAGAGTTTGTTGGAAAACAATTTAGGATTTTTGAAAACTGACATTTAGATAAAAATGACTTCAAATAATGCTAGTGTAAGATGCTGACACTTCAGAAGTAACTAAGTGGCCTTGGGTGCATACAGATCATGTGTTCCTCCTAATGACGTCTCCCTGGTGCTGTGTCACTGTGCCTAGCATTCCCCAGAAGAGTAAAGTTATTAGGATGAAGTCTCAAACTGGACTGAAATGCCCTGTACATTTCTATCTAGACTGATTCTCAGCTGGCTTCCAGATCACTCAAGTTACCGTGTGGAAGCCCTGTACTCATTATCATTCACTGCACTTGGTTTTGTGCCCTGCTTCTCTCAGCCTGGTCTTTACAAAGAGCGAATCATATTCCCAAACTGTCCAGAATTAATACTGCTCTAACAGTGTTCTTTTAACATTGGCACAGCGATGCCATTATTATGAAGACCTGCCCACTTGTCTAGTATGATGTTGGACACTTGCCATTACTCTTTGAGAGCCTCTTCTGTGGGTCAGAAAGGTTATTCCGAACTTGGAACTAGAGCTTGCTAGGTGTTCTTTCAGTGGACTGCTGGGCCCGCCCTTTTCATTGTCTAAGGACTGGTTATTTGGCAACTTTGGAGGAACAGAGGTTAACTGGGAGACTCCTGTCCAGTTAGAGATGCAAGTAATCTCTGGCTAGTGGGAAAGATAACCCTAGAGGTTGTGTTTCATGGCCTCGTAGTACATTAACTAGCTTTATTTCTAGCTTAAGCCTGAAGCCATAGCCCTGTGGCAGCTGATCCTGTCAGATCTTGGAAGCTAAGCAGGGTCTGGCCTGGTTAGTACTTGGATGGGAGACCACCTGGGAAGACCAGATGCTGTAGGCTTGGGAGATGGACCTGGGCAACCCACTCTCAAAAATCAATCTGCCATTGAAAACCCTATGAACAGCAGGGAAGCACTGACAATAGTGTTTCACCTGTGATACGTAGGGTCGCTATGAGTACGATACCGACTTGACGGCACCTAACAACAACAACAATTTCTAGCCTAGTCATCTTATCCTGCCATTCTTTTATTAAGTTTTTATAAGCACCTACCTCCTCAAATTCTCATCAGAACAATTTCCCTCATTAACTAATGAGTTGACTTAAACGTCCACATGTTCGTTTTGTATGTATATGTATATTTTTAACCTTTGGAAAATTACTCTTTGACCTATTACTAGAGTCCTTTTATTTTTACTTGAGCTTCCAAGTAGGTTATGCTGATTGGTAAGAAAAAATAATTTGCTGCTGCTGCTGCTACTACTCCGAAGCCAGGTGGTAACCAAATTCCAGACTGCTTGAGTTTTCTTCTTTCACTGTTGGGTACTTTCTCTGTCTGTAGCCTAAAAGGATGGGTTAGAGAGCTCTGCCATAGTTCTTTTGGCTAATCCCTGTGCCAGCAGAATTTGTTAACCCTGTGTGTGAAGAATATGGCCCGAGGGCGCAGGGAGCACACCACAGGGTAGAGGGTGTTCTGCATAGCTTCACGTTATTGCTTTCAACTAGAATTCTTAGCCAACGCAGGAGGGAGAGAATCCCCAGGGATCAGGAAATGAAGTTAATGTGTTAGCGTTCTGCCAGGTAAATAGACAGAGCTCCCTGCAGCATTAGCTAAGTTATCATCCAAAAATGGCGGCTTTCTTTACAGCGTGGTTAATGCCCTAGTAAGGCATAACAGATTGGGATTTAAGGATCAGATCTCAGATATGCAAGGGTCATAAGAAAATGTTTCTTTTGGGTAAAGCCCCATGCTGAGGGAAGGTATTTTACTTGCTCACCACTGATTGTCTCACTTTGTTAAACTCAGATTGAGCCTCAAGTCTTGCGTGTTCTGTGAGGCCTCCTCGATCCTCTGAAGCCAAAGTTAACTTCCCCACACTTATTTATACCCTTCATTTGAGACCAATATACTGTCTTCACTAATATTTTTATGTGTACCTACTTTTTCTCCTAGATTATAAATTCCCAGAGAACAAGTTTTGAATCCTATACTTTTATAGCTTTCACTGAGTTTGCTGTGTAGTAGTCACTGAATAATCAATGATTAGCCAAGTGTGGTGGCGCATGCCTATCATCCCAGCAACTCAGGAGGCAGAGGCAGGGGGATCAAGGGTTCAAGGCCAGAGGCAGCTTGTGTAACTTAATGAGACCCTGACTCAAAAATTAAAAATGGGCTTGTTGTTGTTGTTGTTGTTGTTAGGTGCCGTCGAGTCGGTATCCGACTCATAGCGACCCTTTGTACAACAGGGGAAACACTATTGTCAGTGCTTCCCTGCTGTTCATAGTGTTTTCAATGGCAGAGTGATTTTTTGGGAGGGGGTTTCCAGGTCCTTCTCCCAAGCCTACAGCTTCTGGTTTTCCCAGGCGGTCTCCCATCCAGAAACTAACCAGGCCCGACCCTGCTTAGCTTCCGAGATCTGACGGGATGGGATGCCACAGGGCTATGGCTGCAGGCAAAAAATGGGCTAAGGGTGCATTAATGGTAGATCACTTACAAAGTATGTGTGAGGCCCTGTATTCAACCCCAAAGTACTGCAAAAAAAAATAAATAAAAAACTATCAATAGCCATTGTGTGGTTTGTAGGAGAGCGGATTGCTCCTGGCTAATGTAAGTAGAAAAGGTAGAAAAGGATCTGTAGTCTGGCTTTTTTTTTTTTTTAAGACAATCAAATTCGTTGGCAAGTGATACCATTTACTTCTCTGAAGTAATGACTGCAGTCCTCTAGACAGTATCTTCTCAGCACCCCACACCCGTTATTGTTCTCCTTGCACGAGACTGTGCTTAAAATTCAAGTTGCATTCACTTACTTAGCACAGAGCTTCTGGAACTATTCTTAAATTTTCAGTGTAGTATTCAAATTTAATTCATCTAATGAAGAACAGGGTATGCAGAGAAGGAACAAACCTAATTTCACATAATATGCATTTTCTGTTTGGTTGGATGAAACATTTATTAAAGCAACATGCCTTATTTCTCACGGCAGCTAGCATGTTACAATCTAAAAGGGTTTTGTTTTGGGGGGTGGGGGGGTACTGGAAGTTGAACCCAGGGCCTCAGGCCTGCATGCTCTGCAAGTGCTGGACCACTGAGCTGCACCCCCAGCCCATTTTTTTACTTTTTGAGACAGGGTCTCACTAAATTACACAGACTGCCTCTGGTCTCGAACTTGGGATCCTCCTGCCTCTGCCTCCCGAGCCGCTGGGATTACAGGCGTGCGCCACCACGCCTGGCTCCTAAAAGGGTCTATTAAATCACTGTATTAGGGGCTGGTGATGTGGCTCTGTGGTAGAGCACTTGCTTCGCATGTTCAAGGCCTTGGGTTCAGTCCACACAACACACCAGTATTGCAGTCTAACAGAATGACACCTAGATTATTTTCTCTTTGAGAGATAGTCTGTCTCCCAGTCACAGATATTAAGATTTTGTAAAAAATATGTATGCTCATATATATAAAACACATATCTTAGAACCTTGCTCATAGGACTGAGTCATTAGTGCCAGCTGTGAGGTAACAGAGAGCACAGGAGGCCTCTTTATTTCAGGTACCATGAACCCCATTCCAAGTACTTCCTAATACCAAATTTGTTCTAGGATGACCGTTACAAGGGTCCTAAATAAGGCTACACTATTAGTATAAAAATGGATAAAACTCCTGGTGTTTTTTACCAATACTTCTCAAACTTCATGGTAATACCAATCACCAAAGGTTCTTGTTGAAATGCAGATTTTACTCAGGTGAATCTGGGCAAGGCCGGAGAGTCTGCATTTCTGACAGGCACCCCAGGGGGTACTGCTGGTATTGGTCAGGGATTCCATTCAAAAACTCAGTTAGGGCTGGGGGTTAGCTCAGCTGGTAAAGTGCCAAGCTGCACTCTCTGAGGACCCAGGTTGGATCCCCAGCACCGCAAAAACAGAATGACATGGCAATTCTCTCCTGAAGCAATCCTGAAAACAATCTGCCGTTGAAGCCCTGTGAGGGGTGCTGTGAGTCGAACCCGACTCGAGGGCACCTGACAACAAGACCCATCAGAGAACTTGGGGTCCCCAGACTCAGTGCTGCCCTATAATCTATGCTTTCCCCCAAGCTTCTTTTCTTTTCCTTCTTTATGTTCCAGCCTATAGGGCTGTCATGCCTTCTCCCTGGCAGCCATCACTGTTATTTTACCAACACAAAACAATATTCAGCCCCCTTCCTTTCCATTAATAAGCTATTTGTGATGGAAAAGCAGCGAGATTCAGAAATGCAGTAGTAGATGTTCTGGAGACAGGAATTTGCTGCATTTGAGATGATTCCAACCAACAAGCTTAGATCTTTTACATTACAAGCAAAGACTTACCTGTGACCCACATAGTATTTGTTGTGTTGTTGTTAGGTGCCGTCAAGTTGAGTCCCACTCATAGCAACCCTTATAGGGTTTTCAATGGCTGACTGTTTCAGAATTACCTTGGGAGTGGGTTACCACATCCTTCTCCCATTTTGCGGTGCTGGGAATCGAACTTGGGACCTCAGAGACTGCAGAGCAGCACTCTACCACCTGAGCTAAATCCCAGTCCATATAGTACTTAGTAGCAATTGTAGAGATGAAATACCAAGCTGGAATTTTAACCCACAGTATGATTTTATTCATATGCGCAGTTGGAATCTTTGGAGGATAGAAACCAGAGAACTATCTACTATTTTTCATTTGGAAAATAACTCCCAGCCATACTACAAAAACATACAAATGGAAAACCTCCTCGATGCCCTTTAGGATTCTGGCTCCAAATGTAAATTTCAAATAATGTTTCAAATGTGAGACTGTGAAGAAAAACCGAAAGAGAAGGCTGGGGTAGCCTGGGATGGCACCCGAGGCATGACGCCCAGCGCAGACGGCCACACCTTCCTGGCAGGCTGGGGAGATAACCTCTCTCTGCCATGACCACTGGCAATGTCACTGGCAATCCAGGAGCAGAACTCGGCCTTCCTCTCGTCTGTGTGTGTGACAGGCCTGACACAGGCGGGGAACCGGCCACTTGTAGGGCTGGGATGTGACGGCTGGGCTGTGGCAATTGAATTCCTGGGCCTCCTTCATCCAGTTTCTTCACCCCAGCTACATCTTGTAATGGCAGCTGCTTACGTCCCCTTCCCCTCACGTGACCGTTGTCCCCACTACAGCTCCTCCTTGTTCATTCAGATCTTCCTGTTCTCTGCTCCCTTCCTCTCCAGTTATCAGTGCTTGCAGTTAAGGACGGCATCTGCTATAAACTTGTCAGACACCCTCTACGAGGTGTTTTTTAGTCCCTACTTGCTCCAAGCAAGTGACCTTGTGTGATCAGCATCACATTTTATTTAATATGTGATCAGCTGAGATTCCGTGAATAATTTCCCCAAGAATAACACCCGTAAAGTTTAGTTAAACTCAAATATGTTGTTGTTAGGTGCCGTCGAGGTGCGTGCGACTCATAGCGACCCTCATAGGGTTTTCAATGGCTGTTTTGGGGATTGCTTTGGGAGCGGATTGCCAGGTCTTTCTCCCATTTTTATGGTGCTGGGGATTGAACCAAGGGCCTCAGAGAGTGCAGCGTGGCACTCTACCAACTGAGCTGAACCCCAACCCCAAAATCAAATATAGATCCATGTAAATCTAAGCATTACCTGAAGAAGTTGGCAGTTGTCTTACTCTGTGCAGGCTTCTATAAGAAAATGCCATAAACTTGATGGCTTATAGACTGTTTAAATTCATCTCATACAGTTCTAGAAGCTGGGACGTTCAAGTAACAGGCACTGAGTCAGTGGTTCATAGATGGTATCTTTCTCACAAAGAAGCTTTCTGGGGCCTTTTTAATAAAGATCCTGGCCGCTTTCAAGAGGCCTCCACCTTCATGACCTGGTCATCTTCCAAAGGCCCCTTCCTCTAAATACCATTACCACGGGCATTAGGATTTCACCATATGAATTCAGGGAGGACATGAACGTTCTTTCTGTAGCAGCGGTCCACTTCTGATAGGCTGCGAAGCTCTGGACAACACATGAGCATTTTCTCTCCAACATAATGCCTACGTTAGCTCTGCTCAAGCTACTGTTCAGAATTTTCTTACTGAGACAGTCACCTAATCATCTGTCCATCCGTTTACTTCCTGCCCATCTGTAGTGAGAATAACCATCTTATACACTGATTTATGTAGATCACATTTAACTTTTGCATTTAATTTCAGACCAATTTTAAGAGTCATTCAAAGAAAAGTGAGTAGGATGTTTCAAGGTTCAGAAAATCCCTCATTTGAAGAGAAGTTGAAGATTAATTGACCCCAGACAGAAATTAGCAAGGGAGATTTGATGCCTGGCCTCAAATGTTTGAAAGTCTATTTAATAGAAGGATTAGAAAATCTATATGCCTTCAAAACTTATTAATCAGAGGCTTATTTCAGGTCAAAGTGAATGTTTGCTCAAACCATCCAGTTGCCTTTGCGGGAAATGATGGCATTTGCAACCCAGCAGAGATTAGAGGACTCTGTACGGAGGATGTTTAGACATGTCTCCGTTGATTGAGAGGTTGACCTTGCTGACATTCTTAAATACAGTCTGTTCTAAATCTTAAGATACAATTCATTCTTCCCCTTCATCAGTTAAAATTTGTCCTAACTGAGATTTAAAAGTATATACAATCCATTGGTCCATTTTCTGGGGATAGCGAGGTAAGGAGCTCTTCTCCTAGGGAAACAACAGCCCGTGAGAATTACTTTTGAAAACAAGGCACGGGTGGCCTCTGACTTACAGTGTTCACCTAGACCTGTTTCTCCCACAGAATATGGAAAAAATTACTCAAAATGTAAGAACTAAAGTGAGAAGATTCTTAGAAGAAAAGATAAATCTTTAAATCTTAGGCAATGTTTTCTCAAATATGACATTAGAAGCACAGGTAATAAAAAAAAAATAGGTAAATTGGATTTTGTCAAAATTAAAACTTCTGGTGTTTCAACAGACACCATAAAGAAAATGAAAAGCCTACCAAGGGGTCAGCCTGCAGCTGTAGCCCTGTGGCATCCGATCCCGTCAGATCTTGGAAGCTAAGCAGGGTCGAACCTGGTTAGTACCTGGATGGGAGACCACCTGGGAACACCAGAAGCTGTAGGCTTGGGAGAAGGACCTGGCAACCCTCTCCCAAAAATCAATCTGCCATTGAAAACCCTATGAACAGCAGAGAAGCACTGACAATAGTGTTTCCCCTGTGGAACAGAGGGTCGCTATGAGTCGAATACCGACTCGACGGCACCTAACATCAACAACAACAACCAAGGGGTCAAGATGTTTGTAAACCATATATTTGAAAAGGGACTTGTCTGGACAGTGTAAGTAACTCTTATGATTCAATAATAAAAACATAATTAACTCAATTTTAGAGGGCAAAGGATCCAAATGGACATTTTCCCCAAAAAAATATGCACAAATGGCCAACACTCCATGATAAGATGCTAGAAATCATTAACCGTCAAGGAAATGCAAATCAAAATCACAGTGAGATGCCACTTTACATCTCATGAAAAAGCAGATAATAAGTGTGTGAAAGGAAGGTATGGAGACATAGGAATCTTTCTATGTTTCTCATGGCACGGTAAAATGGTGCAACCACTTTGGGAAAAGTCTTGCAGTGTCTCAAAAGGTTAAACCTAGTTACCAGGTGAGCTAGCAATTCCACTCCTAGGTGCCTGCCCAAGAGAAAACATGTGTCCAACAGAAATCTGTACTTACATGTTCATGGCAGCATTATTCATGACAGCCAGAACTGGAAACAATACAAATGTCCATATGCTGGTGAATGGACAAATAAAAATGATATATCCACATAATGTGGTATTACTTGACCATGAAAAGGAATGAAATATATATAGGCTACAACTTGGAAAACCTTGAAAACATAATGCTGAGTAAAGAGGCAAATCATAAACTGGGCGCTGTGGGCACATGCCTGTAATCCCAGCCACTCGGGGGGCTGGGGGGAGGATCGTGAATTGGAGGCCAAAGGCAGCCTGCTCAGGCTAGCAAAACCCTGTCTCAAAGAAAGAAAGGATGGAGAGAAAGAAAGGAGGGAGAGAGAGAGGGAAAAAAGACTCACAAAGGGCTATACATTGCTGTGCATGATAGCACATGCCTGTAATCCTAGCACTCGGGAGACAGAGGCAGAGGCAGGAAGGTTGCAAGTTCAAGACCAGCCTAGGCTACATAACAAGACTTTCTCAAACAAAAAAACAACAAGTAAAAGGCTATACATTGTATGATTCCATTTACATAAAAAGTCCAGAATGGACAGGTTTGTAGATATAGAAAGAGATTAATGATTGATGAGGGATGGGAACTTGGGAGGAAATGGGGGGTATGATAATAGGTGTGGTGTTCTTTGGGAGGTGATGAAAATGTGAAGATCACTGTGACAGCTGCAGAAGTGTGAGTGCACTCAAAGCCCTTGAGCTGTGTGCTTTGGCTGGGGAGTCCCATCTCTATACAGCTGTTAAGCCCTAAAGGGAGCATGTCACGTGAGGATGTCTAAACAAAGAGTGGGACAACATTACCTCATGTTCTTAGTGATATTTGGCTTTAGTCAAATGTGAAGGGCGAGTGTTTTGCCAGAATTTCAGTCTTGAGGTCACCTTTCCAGGAGGTCAAGTCGTCGTCTTTCCTCCCAGAGCTCTCCCAACCTCCCCAGGACCTCTGTTTTGCCGTTTGGCCTGTTTCTTTAAACCCTTTGTTTCCCATTAACTCCTGAGTCTGTTGCAACCACTTCGCCTCATATAGCGGGATGCCATTCACTGTGAAATGAAGCTGTGGCTGGGAGGAAGATTTGGGGTTCTGAA
The DNA here is from genome assembly GCA_007922755.1 of Pedetes capensis. NCBI lineage: Eukaryota > Metazoa > Chordata > Mammalia > Rodentia > Pedetidae > Pedetes > Pedetes capensis. The sequence goes on along the minus strand of VMDO01004598.1, from coordinate 40,648 downwards.
GATAGAATAAGAGTTCTGATAAGGACAATAGAATCGAAGCAGAGCAATGGTCAGCCAGCCCTGCTCCATCAGGGAAGGTGAAGAAAATGCGAGTGGTTTAGGAGTCACCTGTTGTTTCAGAGTCCTCTACTGTATCCTGGCTGGACATCGCCAGAGCGCCTGAGGTGCAGGGGCTTCTTGTATGGTTGTGTAAAAACAGAATGTGAGTGATGAAGATGAAGACCTCTGAGGATCTGGGCTTTTATTTTAGGTTTCTTCCACATTAGCAGTGTAAAACTCGAACACACTGAGTCTGAGTGGTGTTCTAGTTGCTAGAATAGGACCAGAGTTACTAAACAGTAAATTTGCCCTCCAGTTTTGAGGTAGCAAAGTCTCTAACATAGGATAGATACCTTTGTCAAAGCCTCGTCACCCTCAGATTTCCTGTTAGGCAAGTTAGCCAAGTTACTCTTGTTGTTGTTGTTAGGTGCCTTTGAGTCAGGTCTGACTCATAGTCCCTCAAAAGGTTTTCAATGGCTGACTGTTTCAGGATTGCCTGGGGAGTGGATTGCCACGTCGTTCTCCCATTTTTATGGTGCTGGGAATTGAACTCGGGACCTCAGAGACTGCAGAGCAGTGCTCTACCAACTGAGCTAAATCCCAGCCCAAGTTACTCTTAGATAAGAGGAAATTTATAGCAAGGTACACGTGAAAGGAAAAAGTAAAGCAGTCAGAAGCATCCAACTGAGAACAAAAAAACAAATGAAAGAAAAAAAAGAATAAAGGGACCATGTGGGGGAAAATTGTTGTTGTTAGTGCCAGAGTAGAAGAGGCTGAGCATTCGATTAGAAATCAAGAGAATCATCTCCAGGGGGCCATGGCACACACCTTTGGTCCTAGCACTCAGGAGGCTAAGGCAGGAGGATCGAGAGTTTGAGGCAGAGGCAGCCTTCTCAAATTACCTAGACCCTGTCTCAAAATAAAAAAAGTATAAAAGGACTAGAGTGTGGTTCAGTGGTAGAGTGCTTGCCTAGCAGTCGCAAGGCCCTGGGTTCAACCACCCAGTACTGCAAAAAAAGAAAAGAGGAAGGAGGGAAGAAAGGGGGAAAGGAAAAAGAAAAAAGGAAAAGAAAAAGAGAAAAAAAAATCAAGAGACCAGGTCTGCAATTGATCAGTTATTTAATTATGTGAGCTTAGGCAAATCATTTTTCCCTTCTTCCCACCTTGTGCCCAATGTAGTAATAAGCAGTACATATTTCCCTGTGGATCAAATGACAAAGTATGAGTTTAGAAAAAGGAAATTTGTCTTCCTTTGTCGTTTGTCAAAACCAGTCTCCTTACTTTATCATTGTACTATTTTATGAAAACACTCTGAAAAAAAATACTCTAAAAATGCAAATTTGCAAAACACTGACAGGTTTTGTTCTCTTGATGGCTTTCTGAGTTCAGTACCATATTCCTCTGTCACTTTCATCTTCCTGCATGACAGTCCAATACAGCAAGAAGGAAGAATGGCAAGAATGTATTCCCTTCAAGCAATCTTCTAAATAACAAGTGGTTTGGTAGCCAATAACCTTAGAGACATAACAGTACAGCAACCTCCAGGTCTTTACTGTCCGCTTCTATAGCATGTACCCTAAAGGACAGGCCTGTATAGATTCTAAAGATTTCTCTATAGTGTGGCAGTTGGCATTGGAAATCATCATAGGTGTAGCTTGGGATGGTGGCACATGCCTGTAATCCCAGCAGTCAGGAGGCCAAGGCAGGAGGATCAATATGAGTTTGAGGCCAGCCTGGGCTACACAGTGATACCCTATCTCAAGAAACAAACTAATGACAACCACCAAAAAAAAAAAAAAAAAAAAAAAAAAAAAAAAAAAAAAAAAAAAAAAAAAAAAAAAAAAAAAAAAAAAAAAGGAAAAGAAAAGAAAAAAAATATCATAGGTTTAGATTTGACAGCAGTACAGTCCTAGTTTGGGAAAATATGAATCAGAACATTTTAACAAAAATGTAGTTTAACGATTACTTTCATACACACATGGAAACTTAAATGAGTCTCTGATGCCAGCCTTTCTTGAATAATGGGTCATTTGTAATGAACCTGACTTTCAAGCAAATGAGGAGTCTTTAATTCTTAAAGAGGTTGCAATAGATTATGTTTGAGGTCAATAACAAGTTAAGAACATATCTAAAGATTGTGTGTGTGTGTGTGTGTGTGTGTGTGTGTGTGTGTGTGTGTGTGTGTGGTACTGGGGGTTGAACCCAGGGCCTCGCGCTTGCATGCTCTGCAAATGCTGGACCACTGAGCTGCACTCCCAGCCCATTTTTTTACTTTTTGAGACAGGATCTCGCTAAGTTATGCAGACTGCCTCTGGTCTTGAACCTGCGATCCTCCTGCCTCCACCTCCCAAGCCGCTGGAATTTCAGGCGTGTGCCACTGTGCCTGGCAAGATTATTTTTTTACTCTACAGTAGTTTAATACCTTTCAGAATTCTTGCTCTTTTAGTACAAGGACAAAAATCTGCTTCTGCACAGTTTGCAAAAGAATAGTGTGGTTGTTCTGTTGTCCAATTTCCATAAACTCTTTGAAATAAGCATTTTATTTCTGGAGAAACAAATCCATCATTTGAATTTAATGCAGTTTTTATATATAATGTGTAGAAGATGTTTCCATTCCTGAACAGAAATGATAAGGAAGAGCTTTTTATGACTCATGTTCTGCTTGTGAAACACACCTAGGTAGGCCCACAAGTGCCTTTTCTCAAATAATACAATCCATGTTGTTGTTGTTAGGTGCACTCCAGTCTGTGTCCGACTCATAGCAACCCCCATAGGGTTTTCAATGGCGGACTGTTTCGGGATTGCCTTGGGAGTGGATTGCCAGGTCCTTCTCCCATTTTTGCGGTGCTGGGAATGGAACTTGGGTCCTCAGAGAGTGCAGAGCAGCGCTCTACCAACTGAGCTAAATCCCAGCCCCATACAATTCATATACAATCCATACTTCATTATAAAAGCCTTGGCTTTCAAAAGAGCTTAAAAGTCAAAAATTCATTTGCATGGGCGTACGCATTGTGTGCACATGCATGGATCTTGGAGGGGGATGTTGTTGTTGTTAGTTGCCGTCGAGTCGGTATCCGACTCACAGCGACCCCCGTAGGGTTTTCAATGGCGGACTGTTTCGTGATTGCCTTGGGAGTGGATTGCCACGTCCTTCTCTCATTTTTGTGGTGCTGGGAATCAAACCTGGGGACCTCAGAGACTGCAAAGCAGTGCTCTACCAACTGAGCTAAATACCAGCCCTGGAGGGGGATCGTTTTCACAAAAACTGAAATGAGACAATCTGGTGACAGAGGGGTACAAATCTTCATGATTTTGTTCTTGTGGGCAGTTTAAGTGGCCCCCCTGTATTCTGTTTCTGAACTTGCCTAGGCTGGAGGGTTCTTTGAGAGACCAGATCTCTGTAGCCTAGGAAAATAGCGTGTGGTAGGTTGAAGTACTTCCCATGAAAACTGCCCTCCTTTCTGGTGTCCAGTCACGAGGATCCCAAAGATTGTCAGTAGCTGCCAACAAGTCCAGGCCTGATCTACTTCATAGAGAGAGAATCACTGCCCGGACTCAGAAGCCCATCTTCACTCCTGCTGCTGTACGGACAGCAGCTCAGCCTCGTCCGCTTCCCCCCAGCGCTAAGCAGGTTCTCGGCCGTGCTCCCAGGACACACGTTTGTTTCTCTAAGAAACAGTTGTCATCATCGTGCCATTTGGGGCAGAAGCAGGCTTCTTTTGGCTTTAGACAAAAATTAGGAGATTGAGAGCGCTGTCTTTGGAGTGACGAGGAGACCTTGATTTCCCAGTAACGCGGCAGCTTGGGCGGCATTGAAGCTGTCACCCTGCGCAAAAGGCTGGTTCATAGGCCGCATGGCCTCCTGCCTGCACGCCCCCCCCCCCCCCAGAAGGGAGCCTCGCTGCCCGGCCTTTCCCTAATGCACTTCCATTTCTATCGATTGGGGACTGAGATGCTGCCTAGCAATTAGTCCTAATCAGGCAGCAGGAGTTTCCTAAGGGGACTGCCAGCTAGCCTAATTGCTGGCAGCTGTGGGGACGCTCAGCTGCCAGGGACAGGATTTTAACCCCTAGTGTCCCAGGCTTCACAAAAACTTGACCTAGCAAAATCTCTCCTCTGTGGTGTGAGGCGGGAAGATGGCTTTCCTTTATATTGGAATACTACGGAGAAACCTGGTATACTCCATCTGTAAAGACACGCTGTGATAAAGAGCGAAGAACACAACCCGATTTTGTGGCAGGAAATGCTCCATAGGGAAAAGTCAAAGTGAGGTTAGAAAAGGAGTTGTGTTATGGAAATTCTCCAGAATTCACAGCGAGAATAGTGGAATGAGGGCCTGTCTATCCGTCCTCTAATTGTATGTCCACCATCGGGTTCTCTGCATTTTGCGAATCTCTTTGACCTGTTCCTCCCACCTGCACTTTTCCATTTTATTTTTATGGAGCATTTTAAAGCAAATCCTAGATATGTCATTTCACTTGTTGGTGCTTCAGTGTGTAATTCTAACATAGTTCAAGATTTAAAAAAAATAACAACACCCTTACTACACTGGAAAACTCAGTAAGAATTCCTTAATGTCACCCAGTGTACAGCGTGTTCACGTTTCCACCGTCCCTCAAAAACGTCTTCTTGGGTATTTGAACCAGCACATAATCAAGATCCCGTTGGTTTTAGTTATGACTTGATGTGACAAGGTGGTCATTTGTTCTAATGAACTTTACATTCTAAATGTGGTAGATTATATCTTCAAGGTCTTCTTTTATGTATTCTCCTATTTCCCTATTTTCTGAAAACTGTATTAGCCTATTTTCTGTTACTATAATACAATACCAAAGGCTCAGTAATATATAAAGAAGATTAGTTCATTTAAGCTCACAGTTTTGGAGGCTAAACGTCCAAACAGCATGGGCCAGCTCTGGCAAGGGCCCCCACCTGTGTCACTCAGGGCGGGGAGCATATACTAGAGAAAGAGATTTCGGGGGCCAGACAAGAAGCCAGAGTGCGGGGAGGTCAGGCTTGTTCTGATCCCTGCCCTTAAGAGAACTGAGTTGCCTGAGAGTGATTTCATTCTTTCTGAGGGGAGCATCCCACACACCTAAGAACCTTCCACCAGACCCTAGGACAGGCTCCCAATACACAACCTCCTTCCCCTTTTTTTTTTAGTACTGGGGCCTCATGAGTGCTAGGCATGTGCTCCACCACTGAGCCACACCCACCAGCCCCTTCTTACTTTATTTTATTTTGGCTTAGCGCCAAGTTGCACAGACTGCCTCTGGCTTCAAGCTTGCAATCCTCCTGCCTCAGCCTCCCAAGTCACTGGGCTTGCTGGCTTGTACCACAGCTCCTGGCCCAGTACATGAGCTGTTGGGGAATGAAATCAAACCACAGCGTTCCCTCCCTGGCCCCCAGGACTCCTCTTCATCTCACCATGTAAAATGCATTCATTCCCTTCCCAGTGGTCCCAAGGTCTCCTCTGACATATAAGACAAACCCTTCCCAGCCATGAACCTCTATAAAATCAAAAACAAGGTACATACTTCCGTGACACAAAGGCAGGATGGAGGCATGGGACACATTTCTAGTCCAAAAGAGAGAGAGGCAGGGAAGTAGAAAGGCGTAATCAGCACAAAGCAAGACCAAAACCAAGAGCAGGGCAGACACCCAATCCTAAGCTCCACGCCTGACATGCTGTGGACCCCACAGCTGGGGAGAGACCCCCACGATACGGGCTTGCAAGGCCACACGGCTGCTCGCACCGGTGACACCCTGACGTCTGCAGCTTTCCCTGCTGTCGCTCTGCCTGTCTGAGGTCCTTGCTGTGGATCCTCTCTCACAGCCCCTTAGGCATCACCCAGTGAGGCTCTCTTCAGGGACCCATCCCTGGGGCAGCTGCCACCTGGCCTTCTCGGCTTCCCTTTGAAATCCCAGGGGAAGCCACCAAGACCCTCTAACGCTCATGTTCTGCACTCCGCCAAGTCCAGCATTGTGTGGACGGCACAAAGATCCGCCACCAGTGTGTGCGATGCCCAGGCTTGCTTGAACACCGGCTGCAGCACAGAGCACTTGGCCAGGAAATGAGGAGTGAGGGTCCATGGTGCTCTTGGGTGGTGAGGTCGTAGAGGGTGCTGAAGGGTCTTTCCTGGAACAGCTCTGTCTTATGGGGCCTCGGGCTCTGTGCCAGGACAGTTGCGTCCACATGCTCAGGCACAGTTACAGGAACAAGTGCTCTGTATTAGTCCTTTTGCTGTTACTCATAATCCCACGGCCTGGGTAAGTTATCCTAAAAAGACAGACAGAGACAGAGAGAGAGAGAAAGAGGTTTATTTTGCCTGTTGGTTCTAGTCTGAGGTCAAGGGGCCACATCTGGTCATGAACTGCGTGCTGGTAGAGTACCAAAGTGGGCCAGGGCATTATATGACAAAGCATGTGTCTGTCCATCTATCCGTCCCTTCTCTGGTTCCTCCTAATAAAGTCACCAGGGTTCACTCCTGATTCCCCACCAGGATTCCCCCTGAGGATTTTATCTAATCCTAATCACCTATCAGAGGCCCACTTCTAAACACCATATTCAGAATTCCACCATCTTGGCTGGGTTCAGTGGAACGTGCCTGTAATCCCAGTGACGTGGGAGGTGGAGGCAAGAGGACGGCAAGTTTGAGGCCAGAGGCAGTCTCCGTGACTCATCGAGACCCCGTCTTGAGACAAAAAAGTGAAAAATGGGCTAGAAGTCTAGCCTAGTGTTAGAGCACTTGCAAGATATGTGTGAGACCCTGGGTTCAGCACCCTTAGTGCCTCAGAAGAAATAAATAAAGTTTCCCCTATCCTAATACCTCACAATGGCATGTAAATTTCATCATAGAGGAAGAACCCATATTCAAACCATCTGGTTGTTTTTGTTAGGTGCCATCAAGTCGGGTCCAACTCATAGTGACCTTATGTACAACAGAACAGAATACTCCCTGATTCTGTGCCAGGCACGTAATCTTACTTATCTTTTATGTAAAAGCCCACTTTTATGTATTCTCTGTATTCTTATGTATTCTTGGGGGAGTGCAGAAGGTGATTCAGATACTGTGTCAATCCATCTAGTGGAGGATTTTCGTTTTTTTTCATTGACCTGCCACTCTCTCAAACATATCCTTCTCCAGGGATTGGTCCCTCCTGACCACATGTCCAAAATGAGTAAGATGCAGTCTAGCTATCCTTGTTTCCAACGAGCACTCTGATTGCACTTCTTCTAGGACAGATCTGGTGGTTCTTTGGGGAGTCCATACTATATTCAATATTTTTCTCCAGCACCATAATTCAAAAGCGTCAGTTCTTCTCCTGTCTCCCTTATTCAATATCCAGCTTTCACAATGATATGATGCAATTGAAAATACCATGGCATGAGTCATGTTCACCTTCGTCTTCAATGTGACATCTTTACTTTTCAAAACTTCAAAGCTGTCTTTTGCAACATTTTTTCCCAGTGCAATGTATCTTTTGATTTCTTGACTGGTGCTTCATTGGTTGTTGATTGTGGAACCAAGTGAAGCAAAATCTTGGACAAATTCAATATTTTCTCCATTTATCATAAAGTTGTGTACTGACCCAGTTGTAAGGATTTTTGTTTTGTTGATGTTGCGGCACAATCCCCTACTGAAGGTTGTGTTCTTTGATCTTCATCAGTAAATGTTTCAAATTCTCATCACTTTCAGCAAGCAGAGTTGTGTCATCTGCATAATACGGATTGCTAATGAGTCTTCCTCCAATTCTGATGCTGGGTTCTTCTTCATAAAGTCCAACTTCTTGGATTATTTGCTCAGCATAGACACTGAAGAGGTACAGTGAAAGGATACAGCCATGACACATACCTTTCTTAACTTTAATCCGGGCAGTGTTTCCTTATTTTGTTTAAAAAACTGCCTCCTGGTCAATGTAGAGATTCCTCATGAGTACAATTAAGTGCTCCCATTCTTCACAGTGTTATCCATAATTTGTTATGCTCCACATAGTCAAATGCCTTTCAATAGATGATAAAACATAGATAGACATCTTTCTTGTATTCTCTGTTTTCAGCTAATATCCTTCTGACATCAGCAATGATGTTTCTAGCTCCATGCCCTTTTCTGAATTCAGCTTGATTTTTCTGGCAGTTCCCTGTCTATATACTGCTGCAGTTGATTTTGAATGATCTTTAGCAAAATTTTGGTTGCATGTAATATTAGTGAAATCATTCAATAGTTTCCATATTCATTTGGATCTCCTTTATTGGGGGTAGGCACAAATATGGATCTCTTCTAGCCAATTGGTCAGGTAGCTGTTTTCCAAATCTCTTGGCATAAAGAAGGTAGCACCTCCAGTGCTGATCTGTTTGTTGAAACATCTCAATTGGTATTCCATCAATTCCTGGAGCTTTGTGTTTCACCAATTCCTTCAAGGCAGCTTCTACTTCTTCCCTCAGTACCATTGGTTCCTGATCATGTGCAACCTCTTGAAATGGTTGGTCATCCACCAATTCCTTTTGGTATAAAGATTCTGTGTATTCCTTTCATCTTCTTTGATGTTTCCCACATTGTTTATTTCCAAATACATTTTTTCACCAAACTAAACAGTGACTGTACACATAGAATTCACAAGATGGAACATACAGGAACCAAATTGACTACATTTGTGGAAAGAGATGATGGGAAACCTCAATATCAAATGTCAGAACAAAACCGGATGCTGATTGATGTGGATCAGACCTTCAGCTGCTCATATGCAGATTCACACTGAAACTGAAGAAAATTAGAACAAGTGTACGAGAACCAAGGGATGACCTTGAGTATATCCCATCTGAGTTCAGAGACCATCTGAAGAACTGTTTTAATGTGTTAGATGCTAATGACCAAAGACCAGAGGAGTTGTGGCATGACGTCAAAGACATTCATGAGGAAAGCAAAAGGTTATGAAAAAGACACGAAAAAAAGAAAAGACCAAATTACACGTCAAAAGAGACTTTGAAACTTACCCTTGAATGTTAAACAGCTAAAGCAAAAGGAAGACAGGATGAAGTTAAGGAACTAAACAGAAGATTTTCAAAGGGCAGCTTGAGAAGACAAAATCAAATATCATAATGACGTGTACAAAGAGCCATAGGTAGAAAACCAAAAGAAGAACACACTCTGTTTTTCTCAAGCTTAAGGGATCGAAAATAAAATTCAAGCCTCAAGTTACAGGAAGGCTCCTACAGGGAAAATATTAAATGATTCAAACCATAGCAAGTGAAGTCTGAATGCTTCATGAGAATTAGGTTTCCTTATCTGTTTTCACAAACTTTCTAGTAGCACTGTGATCTTTCTTTTGCTTCTTTGGAGGTACAATATGTCTAACTGTCCAGTTTCAGTGATGTTAAGATTGATCAATGAGTTCAAGTGTTATCATCATGATTCTTCTATTACGAAGTTTCCTACTAACATTTCATTTAAGGGCTGTGGATGTAGATCAGTGGTAGAGTGTTTACCTCGCATGCACAAGGGCCTGGATTAGATCCCCAGCACCTCAAAAACAAACAAAAATATCACCTAATATCAATCCGCCATTATGAACAGCAGAGAAGCACTGACAATAGTGTTTCCTCTGTTGTACGCAGGGTCACTATGAGTCAGATACCGACTCTACAGCACCTAGCAACAGCAACAATAGTTTTAGCAGACATTGGGAATCATTGCCTCAAATGATTATTCTGTTAAGAGTTACTAGATGGTGGTATTCTATTGTCTTTATTCCTTTGGCATGTATTAACTTTGATTCTTCTGTAAATAATCTCCTCTCATGTTTAGAAAAGCATGATAAATACTTTTTCCTTTCCTTTTTTTTTTTTTTTTTGTTGTTGTTAGGTGCCGTCGAGTCGTGTCTGACTCATAGCAACCCTCATAGGGTTTTCATTGGCTGACTGTTTCGGGATTGCCTTGGGAGTGAATTGCCACGTCCTTCTCCCATTTTTGCAGTGCTGGGAATCAAACTTGGGACCTCAGAGACTGCAGAGTGGTGCTCTACCAGCTGAGCTAAATCCCAGCCCCCTTTCCTTTTTTATTTCTGACTAATGAGTTGATTCTCTTAGTGCCTCTAAATATAACTCTGATAGCCAGGTATGGCAGTGCACAGCTATCATCCTAGCACTGGAGAGATTGAGGCAGGAGGACCATGAGTTTGAAGCCAGCCTGGGTTGTATATAGCAAGAAAAAAAAAAAACAACGATTAAAAAACCATTTTGAATGTCATCACACACTTGTCCATTTCCATACTTGTGGTGTTTCAGTCTATGGTAGCCCTTCCTTCCCAATGCTAAATTCCTCCAAGGTTAACCAGCCATTGCTTTGTCAGCCTTGTGCTGTGCTCTTCAGCCTGCCACCTTAGTTTTGGAATTTTTCTGCCCTGGCCCTGGAATAACAGTTTTCCCTTGGTTTCTTTTAATAGAACTAGGCATTACAGGTGTTCCCTGCTAACAGATTATTATTGCTTCTAGGCCAATACATGTTTAGAGAGACAGTGAATCCATATTAAATGCTGGTTGGTTTTAGTATTTTACAAAGAGTACGGTCGTACCTGGGATCTTCAGGTTACTAATTTCAGGACCCCCAAAATCTGAGGATACTGAAATGCCTCACATACAGTGATACAAAATTTGCATGTAACCTATGCACAATATCAGGCATGTCCCACCCATGGCCCAAGGGGTCACATACCACCTAAGGACAGGCCAGGAATGCAGCCTGAAAAATCTCTTAACATCTCTCTTTTTAGTGTTTATTTTCTTCATGACTCCCGTATTATGTAAATTATTATTATTGTTGTTGTTGTTGTTGTTGTTGTTGTTAGGTGCCCTCTAGTCATGTCCTACTCATAGCAACCCTCATAGGGTTTTCAATGGCTGATTGTTTCCTGATGGCCCCGGGAGTGGATTGCCAAGTCCTTCTCCCATTCTTACGTGAACTCAGGGCCTCAGTGACTGCAGAGGAGCACTCTACCAACTGAGCTAAATCCCAGCCCATTATGTAAACACACTAACTATATTATATAATTTACGTGCAGCCCAAGAAAATTCCTCTTTACTCAGTTTGGACCAGGGAAGTGAAAAGGTTAGACAGCCCTGCAGCTCATCTCTAGAATACTTACACTATTGAATACGAAGTAAATGCTGTATTAATGCTTGTTACACTGTATTGTTTAGGAAACAATGTAGGACAAAATCTGTATGTGTTCCATACAGATGCAATTTCCCTTTTCTGAATATTTTTCATCTGGGCTGGGTTGAATTTGCAGTTGTTGAGCCTGAGGAGACTGTGGGCAGACTGTACATCTACACCCCCCCCCCCCCCCGGAAACATCTCCCTTCCTGTCTGGAAGGGTGGGCTCTAAATGGAGCTGTCAGTTACCTCCTCACTCTCCTTGCCGTCCACCTCACCCTTCCACAGCTGGCTCAGAGATGGCCTCACGGCATCCCTGTCCCTGACTCCACCTTCTTTTTCACCCATTCGAGTCCCCCACATTACTTAGCCAGTAAGTCCTCACAAGAGCATCGGTGCCCTGGCCCTGTTGACACTCTCTCTGCCCTACCTCAGGCTTTCTGTTCAACACCAAAGAAGCATCATCCCGCAGCTGATTTGTAAAGAAGGAATAAAATAAAACTCGGTAATTGATTCTCTTCCAGAGAAGCCATGACCTAGGACAGAAAAACTGTGCCTCCAGGAGCTGCCGGCTTCACTACAGGCCCTGTGGCAGGCCGTGTGGGCAGGAGCAGAGCCTTAGCCGGAGCCGGTTAACAACCCAGACCCTTGCCACAGCACTGTCCAGGCCCCCACGCCCACGGTGCTCCTAGAAGCCCAGCAACAGTGGAAGTCTTCTCTCCTTGATACTTCAGGCACAGCATACCGTTTATGACTCCTTATCTTTGCTAGCTGTATATTTCAGGAAGATCATTTCAGAGAACCAAATAAGACATCCATATTAGAAGGTCAACATGATCTCAAGAAAAGCCATCTCTACACCCAGATAATTGTAGGACCCTGTCTTAGCAGTGGGGAGACCTCAGGAGGAACAGGTAAAAATAGTATGGAGTCCTCCACCACAGAGGTGTGGCGCTCCCAGATAGGCCGTAGCTTCCATTTGGTTTTCCTTGTTGAGTTTCGAATCACAGGCTTTGTCTATTGTACTCTGCATTGATTTAGTTGTCCTCATTACTTGTAAGCAGAGTCTTAAGAAGTTGTATTAGTTTAGTCAGGACTTTTGGGGTTCTCGGGGTCAAAGTGTCCATCCGAATTAGCATAAGGAAAGAGAGAACTGACTCACCCATCCTGACTGGACGCCAGGCGCTCATCTCAGGGGCAGCTGGGTCTGGACAGGGACCCAGACAACTTCAGAACTTTTCCCCTTTGCCTTTCATCTCAGCCTCTCTCTACAGCTTTGGTGCCATCTTTCTGCACTTACGTTTTCTTTGTGTGGTCAGAAACATTAGTGGCCAATGGAAAACCTCAAGTGCCCATCTCCAAGCTTCGTCAATCCAAAAGTAAGGACTTTCCCCTCCAGCCCAAACAGACTCGTATTAGCTGACTTGGTTCCCTGGTGCAGGGAGGCCTGGGACCAGGAATAGCGAGCCAAACAACCCAGAACAGCAAGTGCACAGAACAGGTATTGCCCTTTGAGGGTATGTATGGGTGTTCTAAGCCTCAGTTTCCTCATTTGTAAAACCAATAGTAACTAGATGATTCGTGGGCTGGGATTTAGCTCAGTTGGTAGAGGGGTGCTCTGCAGTCTCTGAGGTCCTGAGTTCGATTCCCAGCACCATAAAAATAAGAGAAGGATGTGGCAACCCACTCCCAAGGCAATCCCGAAACAATCTGCCATTGAAAACCCTATGAGGGTCACTATGAGTCGGATACCGACTCGACGGCACCTTACAACAGATGAATCATGTAAAACACTTAGCTCAGTTCCTGAACCATGGTAACCCCTATATTAATGTTGACTCTCTCTATCATTTTTATCTCTAGATGCTTTCCCTACAAGTCATCCTTTAATTTTACTTGTGGTATCTCTCAATGAACAGAAGCTTGTGTTTTCCACAGGGCCATATCTAAAAGACTTCCTTAGAAAGATTATGATGTGCTGGGGGTGTGGCCCTGGGTCCAGTCCCCAGCACCAAAAAGAAAAAAAAAAGTAATAATTTGGAGTAAATCACAAGATAGATTTAGAAAACACTGAATTTCCATCCAAATGGCTGTTTATCCAGAGTAGCAGCTTCCCAGCATCTTTTTCTCCTGCAGTGGTCTCCCCTGCACAGCAGAACCCATCTGAGGGACGGGCTGGGGATGCGTCATGAGCATGCGCGCCTGTCAAATAAAGCCAGGACAAAGCAAGTTCTGATGTGTGAGGAAAGGATTAAATATTTGTTTTCTGAAAAGAATTATTTTGTATTTTGTTTTCTGTTAAAAAGTATTTAATATGGTTGGGGATTTTGCTCAGTGGTAGAGCGCTTGCCTGGCAAGTGGAAAGCCCTGGGTTCGGTCCTCAGCGGTGGTGGGGGGAGGGGGCAGGGATTGTATGTAGTTTCAGAAACAAAAAAGTCTTTCCTTTATGGCTCCTGGATGGGTTTTGTCTAGGGGAGCCTCACATCAAAATTTAAAAAATACTCTCCTACACTACTTTTGTAGTTTTAGTTTTAATGTTTAAATCTTTATTTCACCTTTTGTTCCTCACTAATTTGAATTTTAATCTCTATCAAATGCTAAGTTCCTCCTATGAACTGACTTGTTCCTAGAATTATTTCGTTTCCTTGTTTTATTACTATGCCAGTTTTAATTATTAGCTTTATAGGAAATTTTGAGATCTCAGTGGGCAAGGTTCCCCCACTGTGATTCTTCCTTTTAAAAGTATATCTGAAGCTAAGCATAGTGGCACACACGTGTAACACAGCACTCAGGAGGCTGAGGCAGAGAGAACAGAGTTCCAGGCCAGCCTGAATACACAAAAACCATATTATATATTATATTATATATATATAATATATATATAACTTCCAAATAAACTTTTGAATCAATTTATAAAGATACCATTAAAAATCAGTCAGGATTAGCCGGGCACAGTGGCGCACACCCGTAATCCCAGCGGCTCGGGAGGCGGAGGCAGGAGGATCGCAAGTTCAAAACCAAAGGCAATCTGCGTAATTTAGCGAGACCCTGTCTCAAAAAAAAGTAAAAGCTGGGCTGAGGGTGCAGATCAGTGGTCGAACACTTGCAGAACATGCAGGCGCGAGGCCCTGGGTTCAACCCCCAGTACCACACACAAAAAAAACTCAGTCAGGATTTTATTTAAGAATTAACATTTTCTTAACAATGAGTCTTCCTTCTTGTGTTGTGCATAGCAGAGAAGCACTGCCTTCCTGTCTATGAACCAATAATATAATTCTGCATGTGTTCAGGTATTCTTCACGGTCTTGAGTAAGTTTTAGAGAATTCTTTATAGGAAAAATAAGCAACATATTTATTGTTAGTTTTCCTCATACTTTGTGGATTTTGATGGACATTCTGTCTTGCTACTGAAAATGATTCTTGCCGGGCATGGTGGCACACCTTGTCAGCTCAGCCCTTTGGAATCTAAGGCAGAAGGACCAAGAGTTTAAGGCCAGCCTGAGCTACATAGCAAGGTCTTCCCTCAAAAAACCAACCATACACTACAGCACTCGCAAATCATGCAAGAGCGAGGCCCTGGGTTCAACCCCCAGTACTGCAAAAAAACCAAACCAAAACAAAACACGCGCGCACACACACACGGAAAGAATTCTTTTTCCATTAAGTCCTCTAATTTATTGCTATTATTGCCAGTGCTATTAATGTTTGTATTTTATTTATAACTGGCTATCCTACCGTGTTCTTTTTATCTGAGAATTTTTCAGTTTTTTTAGTTGATCCGCACAAGTGGCCAACCATACCATCTGTAGACAGTGATGTTCGTCTCTTCCTTACATAGATTTAGGTGGCTCTCCTTGTGTTTTCATCCTGGCCAGGGCCCCTAGGGAACTACTGACCAGAAGTTTGGTCCTCGTCTGACTCCTGCCCTTGAGGAGAGTGGCTTGGTCTTTTACCCATAACTGT
Source organism: Pedetes capensis (assembly GCA_007922755.1). Classification (NCBI taxonomy): domain Eukaryota; kingdom Metazoa; phylum Chordata; class Mammalia; order Rodentia; family Pedetidae; genus Pedetes; species Pedetes capensis. The sequence goes on along the minus strand of VMDO01004598.1, from coordinate 25,493 downwards.
GGCATTTACTGTAGACTTCTTTGTCAAAGTAAAGACGATCCCTTCTATTCCTAGGTTACAAGATGTTTTGCAGAACTGGATGTTGCATCTATGGAAATAATTTTGGCTTTCTGCTCTTATCTATTAATATAGTGAATAATATTGGTAGTGGATTTCACAATTTTATATCTCCCTGCATATTCATTTTTCAATGATTGCAGTTTTGATTTTCTTACGTTTTATTTGGTATTGTTGCATCCGGGCTTATAATTTTCCTTTGTTATATTTTTGCCCAGTATTGTAGTCAAGGTTATATTAGAAAAATGAAATTCCTTCTATTTTTTTCTGTTCTCTGGAACATTTGAATAACAAAAAATTATGCTATCTATAACTTTTTGGAAAATTTAACAGAAATTTACCTGTTATAAGAAGTTGGCTTGGAGTATTAGGGGGATTAATCTGTGGTTACATTTCATTTTTTTCCTATACTTACTGGCTTTTACTTATCTTTTCCTAAAAGATAATTTCTAAACAATCATGTCTTGTATTTTCAAATGCATTAATAAAGTTAGTTATTTTTTCCTTGTTTACTTGTTCTCTTCTTAAAAGAATTTAATGTACGTCACTATTTGTCATTGCTTTGTTAAATTCTGGTATTTCTAACAGTTGATGACTTATGATTTTAAAGCTGTGCTGCTTAATTAATAAAAAATCATAAAACCACGCACCGTGGTGCACAGCCAATGAGTGCATGGTATAATCCCAGCGACTCAGGAGGCTAAAGCGGGAGGATTGTAAATTCAAGGCCAAAGGCATCCTGTGCAATTTAGCAAGACCCTGTTTCAAGATAAAAATTTAAAAAGAGGCTGGCATTAGAGCTCAGTGGTAGAGCACTTGCCTAGCATGCTCCAGGCTGGGCGTTTAACCTACCATTATGCAAAATAAGCCTGCAGCTGTAGCCCTGTGGCATCTGATCCTGTCAGATCTCTGAAGCTAAACAGGCTCTGGCCTGGTTAGTACCTGGGTGGGAGACCGCTTGGGAACACCAGGTGCAGTGGGCTCGGGAGACGGACCCAGCAACCCCCTCCCAAAAATCAGTCTGCCATTGAAAACCCTATGAACAGCAGAGAAGCACTGACAATCGTGTTTCCCCTGTTGTACAGAGGGTCACTATGGGTCGGATACCTACTCCACGGCACCTAACAACAACAACATACAAAATAAAGAAAAATCATTTTTATTACATTTTGAATAACTTAGTAACATAAGTATCTATTTTCATTCTATTAATACATTGTATCATTTTGTTTGGTTTGGTTTGGTTTGGTTGGTTTTGTTTTTTGAGATGGTCTTGCTATCTGGCTCCCGCTGGCGGGAAATTTATGGACTTCCTGCCTGAGTGTGAGTGCTGCCTTTACAGGCGGAAACCACCATGCCACACTAGCTCATTAATCCCTTTTGCCCTGACTATTGTCAAGTCCTCCTTCATTTTTCCTTGCCTTTGTCTATCCTGTATTTTCAGCCCTCTTGTGGAATTTTGTTTTGGATGTACTTCGTGTAAAAAGCATAACTCTTTCCACACATGGTGGTACATGGCTGTAATCCTAGAAACATGGAGCCTGGGGCAGAAAGATCGCTATGGGCAACATAGTGAAACTCTGTCAGGAGAGAAGGAGGGAAGGAAGGAAGGAAGGAAAGAAAGAAAGGAGAGAGGGAGGGAGGGAGGGGAGAGAAAGAAGCGTAATTTTTAAAATGCTAGGATTCTTTGTACTGTAATAAAACTTAGTCTATCTGCTTTTTAAATTTAATTTATCTAAAATGATAATAATGCTCCTTGATATATCTAGTCTAATTTTTAGTATCTTTGTTTTCTATTTAGAGATGTGTGTCTTGTACAAAATGTTTATAACTTTTTTAGCTGGTGCGGTGGCTCATGTCTGTAATCCCAGCAATTTAGGAGGCTGAGGCAGGAAGATTACAAGTTCCAAGGCAGAGGCAGCCTGGGTATCTTAGCAAGACCCTACCTCAAGATAAAAAATAAAAAATGGACTGGGGATGCAGCCTAGTGGTAGAGCACTTACAAGGGATGTGCAAGGCCCTGGGTTCAACCCTTAAGTATTGCAAAAGAAAAACACACACAAAAAAAAACAAAACAGAAAAAGGAAAAGAATGAAAGAAAGAAAGATAGTTTATAACTTTTTTAATGTAATCTGGGATTCTTTGTATTTTAATAGAATTTAATCTACTTAGATTTTTAATGAGCCTGATATTGCCTGCCGATCCAATTTTTAATATATTCATGTTTCCATTTATCTTGTTTTTTATAGTTTTGTATCTGTCCTTTGCTGCATCCATCTAATTTGCTTTATTCCTTTACCCCTCAATTTAGCAGTTCCACTTCATTCTACGGCCTGTATAGGTTTGCCTTGTTTTCTGTCGCTATCCAGAAAAACACTGTGTACCAACTAAGGAGTCCACAAATTCTCTGGCTGAAAATAACCACTGCAATGAGAGCAACAGACTCCAAGTCTGTGGCATTTCTCTGGCTTAATGTAGAATTAAAACTTCATTTCAGACTTTATTTATGTATGTATGTATTTATTTATCTGTTTTAGTTTTTGTTTTGAGACAGGTTCTTGCTAAATTGTGCAGGCTTTCTCTGGCCTTGAACCTGTGATCCTCCTGCGTCAGCCTCCCGAGTAGCTGGGATTACAGCCGTGGGCCAGTGCCCCGCTCTCAGGTCACACCTTTAAAGTTCTCCACACCGACTTCTTTGCTTTGCCTACCACCCACTCACTTGAACCCTGCTGTCTTGCTTACTCTCTGCCCACACACTGTCCTTCGCAGTCCATATTTGGATATGACTCTTTGAAGTGGAATTTTCTTATCATTGGTTTTGCCACCTGATTTTGCTGATACGGTTTACTCAGATGTAAAAGTATAAAGCATAAAAGTCGTTTTGAAAGCTCATTTACCCTTCTAGTACTGAACTTAGTGGACTCATTAACCTGGCCAGATACTGTTCTTGGTAATGGTGGTATCCAGTGAGCAAGATGGAGGTGTGGGGAGGCAGTACACTGTAGAAAATATATGACAGATAGAGAATCCAGTATCAGAGGTTGACAAGCACCAGGGGGAAATAAAGCAGAGGCAGTGGTAGGTGAAGGTGGAGTTGCTGTTGAGAGAAAGCAGTGAAGGCAGGCTTCCCGGAGGAGGTGGCATTTGAGCAGAACCCTAGACACAGGAAAGGAGAGCCTTGTAAATATCTGTAGGGGGGGGGAAGCAGCAAGTGCAAGGGTCCTCAGGCGGAAGGCCTGGCAAGGCCCAGGAACAGCAGGGGCTCAGGGAGCAGCAGGCAGTGGTGGGGCCAGACTGGGGAGGAGCCAGAGTCTGGGTGGGGATGATGACGAAGGCCATGATCAGGATTTTGGATTTTGACTTAAATGGAGTAAAAGGTCATGGGGAGTTTTGTCATGGGGAGTTTTGTCCTGGGCAGAGACGTTGACTGGCATCTGGAAGGATAGTTGTGGGTGCTGTATAGAGAGTAGGGTGCCAGGGGTATAAGTGGACATAGAAACCCGGCTCGGAGACGATTTCTGCAAAAAAGGTGGGCAGTGGAGGGTGCAGATGCAGCAGTGGAGAAGAGGGAGGTGGTGGGGTACAGCAGGGACCACAGTGCTGTGTGACGGTGCTGCTGTGCAGTGAGAGAGAAAAGAAACACCAGCCAGGCACCATGGCGCACTCCTGGGAACCCCAGCAACTCTGGAGGCAGATGCAAGAGCATCGCACTGTCGAGACCAGAGGCAGCCGGCGTGCCTTAGCGAGACTCTGCCTCAAAACAACGAAATAAATCAGGGCTGAGCAGCTGCAGAGACTGCGGCAAGAGAATTGTGAGTTCAAGGCCAGAGGCCAGGCCCTGACTCAAAAAATAAAAAATGAGCCCAGTGCAGTGGCTCACGCTTGGAATCCCAGTGATTCGAGAGGTGGAGGCAGAAGAATCCTGAGTTCAAGGCCAGAAGCAGCTTCTGTAACTTAGTGAGAACTTACCTCAAAATAAAAAATAAAAAGATGGGGCTAGAGGTGCAGGTCAGTAGCAGAGTACTTGCAAAAGTATGCACAACACCTGCAACTCAGCCTCCTAGTGCCACAAAAATAAACAAATAAGTAAATAAGTAAATAAATAGGCTGGGGGGAGGAGGGTGCAGCGCAATGGCAGAGCACTTGAAACATACACGTGAGGCCCTGGGGTCAAACCCCAACTACTGCAAAGAATAAAAACTTAAAGAAAGAAAGATAATACTCAATGTTAGAAAGAGTGGAATTAAATTTTCATGTGCTATCGTAGAAGAATAAATCAGTGCAAACATGAAAAATGCTTTGGAAATCCAAACCAGGATACTTAAAATCCATACCCTTTGATCTGGAAACTTCCATTTCAGAACTGTACTTCAAGGAAAGTTTTTAAATTATAGAAAATGTTATATTTTAAAATTATTAAATTATTATTTATAATAGCAAATGTCATTGAAAACAGCCTTACTACTTAAAAATAGGAAATTGGATAAATAAGTTACAGTACATCCATATAATCAAATATTATTCTACTCTTTCAAAAGATTCCTTTTGGCTGGGTGCAGTGGTGCACACCTGTAATCCCAGCGATTAGGGAGGGAGGTGGAGACAGGACTGCACAATTTAGCTTAATTTAGAGACAGGTGAGGCCAGAGGTAGCTTGTGTAACTTGGCAAGGCCTTGATGCAAAATAAAAAATAAAAATGGGGCCGGGCGCAGTGGCGCACTGCCTGTAATCCCAGCAGCTCGGGAGGCAGAGGCGGGAGGATCGCAAGTTCGAGACCAGAGGCAGTCTGCATAATTTAGCGAGACCTGTCTCAAAAAGTCAAAAAAATGGGCTGGGGGCACAGCTCAGTGGTCCAGCACTTGCAAAGCATGCAGGTGTGAGGCCCTGGGTTCAACCCCCAGTACCACAAAATAATAAAAAATAAAAATAAAAGTGGGCTAGGGGTGCAGGCCAGTGGTAGAGTACTTGCAAAGTATGTGCAAGGACCTGGGTTGAACCCCCAAGTACCATAGTAATAATAATGATGATGATGAGTTCATTTTTAACAAGATGCCTTAGAGCCATTTGCCTTTGATGGTTCCCAAATTTCTGACACCCACCCAATACCTAGATTGCCCTTCTCTGGATGACCCACAAATGCAGCTTTCTGAGTGGAGACAGAAAGTTGTTCCCAAGTCGTTCGCCTTTTAAACATCACTCGGGCAAGCATTTCTGTGGATGTTCGAATCACAACAGTGGCCTGGAAACTTCTCCAAGCAGCTGCAGACGCAGATGCTCATCCTGAGCCTTGGTGCAGAGCTGCTGGTCTCTGCCGGTCTCCACAGCGCCTTCCCACTCACACCCACTATCAAAACTCCCCGCACTTCAGATCTGCTCCAGGACACAGCGACTGCTCAGGGGAAGAGAGATCCCACCGAGGGTTTTGCAGGCAGCCACGCCCCAGGAGCCAGGGAGCCAGCGGAGATTCCATCTGGGCAGTAAGGGACGCCCTTTTGTACTGGAAGAGGCAAAGGAGAAGAGACAGCCCGCAGGATGCCCACGGTGCACCCTGGGTCGGACGCTGTGTTAACATCTTGGAGCCAGCTGTGTACTTTCTGGTTAATTCATTTCTTGTTATGGCCAGTTGTCCTGCCCCGCCCTCTGCCATTGTTGCCAATCCAAAAAGGAAGCCCCGGAGAAAGGAAGTAGGTTAAAGCTGGGGGGCCCCAGGGGTGGGTTGCGTGTCTTGTGTCTCAACAGCAGAACTAAAAGCATGATGGGGACCTGGAGTGGTGACTATCTTGGTTAGACTCTAGTTGAAGTAATAAAACCCAACTCACAGGCCCCTTGGAATCTGAGTCTACTCACTAGTTGACAGGCTGTAAGTGAGGTGGCAGAGTTCAGCATGAGTTGTTGTTGTTGTTAGGTGCCGTCGAGTAGGTATCCGACTCATAGCGACCCTGAGTACCACAGGCGAAACACTATTGTCAGTGCTTCTCTGCTGTTCATAGGGTTTTCAATGGTGGATTGATTTTTGGGAGTGGGTTGCCAGGTTCTACTCCTAAGCCTGCAGCACCTGGTGTTCCCAGGCGGTCTCCCATCCAAGTACTAACCAGGCCCGACCCTGCTTAGCTTCCGAGATCTGATGGGATCGCATGCCACAGGGCTACAGCTGCAGGCTTCAGCATGAGAGCTAGCTGCTTTTGCACGTAGTGGTCTCTTGCACATCTGTTGCAGTCTTCAAGCTCCATGGGCAGAAGAGGGGTGCAGCTTCTGCCAGAAGTGGTGCTCAGGAGGTTATGGGGTTTAGCAAACTCCAGGTCGTCCACGTCTCGCCACATGGCCCCATTCCAAGTCACAAGATCTTACTCTTTCCTGGTCAGAGTCCTAATGCTTACATAATAACAGATCTTGGCCCTTTATCAGTAGTGAGTGATAGGACGAGAGCCAAGCCTGCAGAGACTTGGCAGCCCCGAGCTGGATTATTGGAGATTCATACTCAGAATAGTCAGAAACTCGATGGTTCTTTGAAAGTGCCATAAGCCAAAATTTAAGACTTTGAATTTATAATCACTTCCACTTTTTGTCTGTAGCATATTTAAAAGCAGCCATACAACCCCACGGAGTCTGAGCTTCTTATTTTTATCATGACGTCTAGCCGTAGCTTTTCAGTTTCCCCAAAGCCTTGTCTTCAGTGGATGTGCCATTCATTCCAGTTAACAACAAGGTCTTCCTTGAAGTCATTGTTTTGCCTCTGATGCCACGAGTTTCCAGAACCCATAATGTAACACTAATTGCATTCTCGCCATCTTTACACTCACTCATTTCAGGTGACACAACTTAGATCCCATTTTTTTCTTTTCTTTTCTTTTCCTTTCTTTTCTTCTCTCTTCTCTTTCTTCTTTCTTTCTTTCTTCCTTCCTTCCTTTCTTTTTTCTTTTTTCTTTCTTTTTTTTTTTTTTTTTGTGGTACAGGGGGTTGAATCCCAGATCCATCACTTGCATGCTTTTGCGAGTGCTGGACTACTGAGCTGCATCCCCAGCCCATTTTTTTCCTTTTTGAGACAAGGTCTTGCTAAATTATGCAGACTGCCTCTGATCTTGAATTTGCAATCCTCCTGCCTCCGCCTCCCGAGTCGCTGGGATTACAGGCATGTGTCAGCATGCCCAGCAGATCCCATTTTCTAAAAGATCTGTTGCCAGGCACCCCTCCTGGTACCAGTGCTTTAAGAGTGTATATACATACATACATATATAATACGTGGTGGGGGGGGGTGTTTGTATATTTATATGTTGCTACTGTTAGGTACCGTTGAGTCCAAGTCCAACTCATAGTGACCCTATGTACAAGAGGTGAAACACTATTGTCAGTGCTTCTCTGCTATTCATGGGGTTTTCAATATCGGATTGATTTTTGGGAGTGGGTTGCTGGGTCCTTCTCCCAAGCCTACAGCACCTGGTGTTCCCAGGTGGTCTCCCATCCAAGTACTAACCAGGCCCGACCCTGCTTAGCTTCTGAAAACTGACGAGATTGGACACCACAGTGGCACATTTGGTTGATACGGTCTTGCCTCATTGTCCAGGCTAGCCTTGAACTTGAGATCCTTCTGCCCTAGCCTCCCATGAGCTGGGATTATAGGCATACGCTACCACGTCTGGCTAGGGTCAATATTTGTAATTCCCCAAATTAAAGAACAAAACAGAACCCATGGCTAATTTGAGCAGAAACAGAAGCTACAAAGGATTTATTAAAGAATGAACATAGGCAATTCACAGACTTGAGAGTCAGAGGAAAGGCTTTGAGGCTGAGCTTCCAGAAGTAACTCTCAAAGCCACACCATAGCCACAGTTGCTCCTGGGCTGCATGCTGGAAGCTTGACTCGCCTGTAAGCATCACCGCACTCAACACAATGTCACCAGGGACTCACTTGCTGCCACTGCTGTCCTTAGGAGCCAGATGTCACTGCCACCGCCCATGCGAACAAAGCAGATTCCCGCTCAGAAATATTTCATTAGCTGGTCGCTGTCAAGTCAAAGCCAAGCTCAGGGGCATCTGATGGTGGCAGCCCGGGAGGGTGTCCATATCCTGTCAGGGAGGTGAGGAATTCGAGTTCTGACTTCTGATAGGGAAGGTGGGTTCCATAAGGCCAGGATTTATCTCACTGGAGACAGGCATTCGGAGAGATAGCATACCCCAAATACGACAAGCGTCCATTCCCATGGCAGAACCAAAGGAGCTCACATTAGCCTGTTGGCTTCCAACTGTGCCCAGGTCTTACTGTCCTTCGGAAGACAGCACGGCAGCGGGAGGCACCTCTAGGGTTCTCCTTTGCACCAGCAGAGCCTGGTGGATGTTCCGTGTCTGAGACAGTTCCTCTGTATATGTGAAACCTTTAGATCGTGTTGTTGTTGTTGTTGTTGTTGTTAGGTGCCGTCAAGTTGGTATCCAACTCATAGCGACCCTACGTACAACAGGCAAACACTATTGTCAGTGCTTCTTTGCAGTTCATAGGGTTTTCAATGGCTGATTGTTTCGTGTTAGAGCTCTGGAATTCTAATATTGTCTGTGTCTCTTAATGTAAATTCACGATACACAGTTGTGCATGGGAGAAACGTCAAACTGATATTTGCGCCTGCCACTGTCCCCGGAACTGGGCAGCCTTTCCAAAGCAGCCATGGAATGTTCCCTCTCAGAGTTTATTTTCAAAGACCAAGAGTAGTTAGCAGTCAGGAGCGCCTGGGAGGAACAGTGTGCAAAGCCACAGGCAGCTGGAGCAGCCCGTCAGGAACCTCATCCTCACGGAGCGGTTAGCCATTGGAGCGTCGGCGCATGCCACGTCGGAAGTCATGATGATGATGGGAGGAACATGCTAGGCCATGGAGCCAGCCACTCCTGGAGGTGTCACGGCTTTGATTCCAAAAGTAGGCACGTGACAGATGCACGAAGATTGCCTGGGAAGCAGGCAAGGAGAGAGGGAGAAGAATGCGTGAGCACAGAGGCGGGGGAGTTGTGTGGTAAAGGTCAGCGTGGTGACTTTCCAGAGCCCCTGAGCAGGCCACTGAGGCACTGTCACGTGAAAGGCAGTGGAAAACCCAGGCTGTCCATGCCAGTCATAGCACCCATCCCCTCACACTGCCCGGGGCTATTTCAGTACACGTACACATTACCAGTGACACAGATGTTAATATTTTATGGCTCTAACTTGTACTTCTAAAAGTTCTAATTAATCTCACTAGATAAAAACTGGCAAGCACCCTGGTACAAATGAGAATCACAGCCTCCTTGCAGTGTCTGCGTGCCAGCTCATCTGGGATCCTGCCACGATCTGCCCTAACTCTCAGCTCCATAAAGAGGCCAGTAATTAGCATTTGGAAGCTAAGCCGCACTTCCCCACTGGATGCCATTTGCTGATTGTTAATTAATTAATTAATTAATTAGCAGGTCCTCCAGTACTGGCTGGGGAAGACCCTTCCCAGTGCTCTCCCTCATCCCCCCACCCTCCCCCACACAGGAGGAGCTCCACAGCTCCCTTCAAAGCAGGGCTCCATCTTAGACTGGTTTGGGTGTCTTGCGTCATGCGTCCCCCATGCAAAATCTTGTCCACAGATGGATGCACGGATGGATAGATCAATAAAAATGTGAAAATAGATTATATATTTCTAATTTTCCTCCTATGTCCTGAGTTTTTTAAGTTTTAGACTGGAAGAAAACTAAAATATTGCCCAATCAGCCGTAGCCCTGTGGCATCTGATCCCTTCAGATCTCGGAAGCTAAGCAGGGTCAGGCCTGGTTAGTACTTGGATGGGAGACTGCCTGGGAACACCAGAAGCTGTAGGCTTGGGAGAAGGACCTGGCAACCCCCTCCCAAAAATCAATCTGCCATTGAAAACCCTATGAACAGCAGAGAAGCACTGACAATAGTGTTTCCCCTGTTGTACAGAGGGTTGCTATGAGTTGGATACTGACTCGATGGCACCTAACAACAACAACAACAACAACAATTTTAAGAATAAAGCCCACAAAGCCGGGTGCGGTGGCACACACCTATAATCCCAGCAGCTCGGGAGGCTGAGGCAGGAGGATTGCAAGTTTGAGACCAGAGGCAGTCTGCGTAACTTAGCGAGTCCCTGTCTCATAAAGTAAAAAAAAAAATGGGCTGAGGGTGTGGTTCAGTGGTCTGGCACTTGCAAAGCATGCAAATGCAAGGCCCTGAGTTCAAACCCCAGTACCACCACCACAACAACAAAAGGAATAAAGCCCACAAAGGTGAAGAGAAAGTATACAGAGCCTCAGCTGTTAGGAACAGAGCCTGCGCCGTAAACCCAGTCCTTTTTCACTAGAGCAAAGTGGCTTTTATAGACTCAGCGGTCCACACCCATTCGCCCACTGAACAACCTTCAGCTTCTGCCTTTCCTGTGGTGGGATTCCTGGCCAGATCAGAGCCCCAGCTCACCCACAGGATCTGGCGTCCCCCCCCCAGGACGTCGAGGCCCTGCCAGTGCCATGCAGTCCTGTACGTCAGTCAGGCCGGCTCTCAACACTCCTTCAGGTGGGGATTGGTGAGTCAGCTGCAGGAAGGAGGCTGCTGGAGAGGTGCGGAAGGTTGGCTGTGAGACTCGCAACTTTGTGAAGAGCTCTAGAAACCTTTCCTGGGAGAAGGACCCTGCAGCCCGCTCCCAAAGGACAGCCCGCCGTTGAAAACCCTATGAGGAGCAGAGAAGCATGACAGTAATGTTTCGTGTTGCTTGTTGTACCAGAGGGTCACTATGAGTCAGACACCGACTCCATGGCACCTAACAACAACACACACTTCCAAGTACCTACAAAGCAGAAGTGAGAATGGCCCGACCCCAGCGCCGTCCATGCAAATGCCTCTGCTCTCAAGAGCAGTCTGGAGATGCCACACCTATTTCACAGCCTCCAGTTGTAGAATTTAAGTCATTCTCTAGATTATTTAAAACCCATGATGAAACTGGGCTGGGATTTAGCTCAGTGGGTAGAGCGCTGCACTGCAGTCTCTGAGGCCCTGAGTTCAATTCCCAGCACCGCAAAAATGGGAGAAGGGCCTGGCAATCCACTCCCAAGGCAATCCCGAAATAGTCAGCCGTTGAAAACCCTATGCAGGTCGCTATGAGTCAGATACCGACTCAATGGCACCTAACAACAACAACAATGGTGAAAGTAATTCCAAAATGATTCTCCTTTAGCAGAAAAAAGTTTAAATTCAGTGAGCTCATTCAGGTTTCCTAAAAGATTGCACAGATTACAAAATCTGAACAAGTGGGCAAAGTGAGGGGAGAGAGGTAGGAACATCTCGTTTACCTCTGCTTCCCATGAGACATAGATAATAAACCCTTAGACTCACATTGTACTTTCAGCCCTTCAACTCCATTGTCTTGTTTGGTTATTTGAGGTGGATACAGATGTCACTGTCCTATTTAACAGCTAATGAAAGTGAACTCTGCAGAGTGAAATAAGTTCATTGTGAAATCACTGGGTTGGACTGAATGATTGGAAATGGAAAAGACCTGCTCGGCATAGGAGCTCAAGCCTGAATCCCAGCATCCAGAGGGTGAGACGCGAGCATTGAAAGTTCGAGGCCAGCCTAGGCTACAACAGTGAGACCTTGTCTCAAAACAAACAAACAAATAAGCAAAAGAAATACCAGTCTTCTACAGTTTACAGAATTGTAAAGCAGAGTCTACACAAACTTCTAGAGAATCAAAGAGGAAGGAAAACTTTTCAGTTCATCCTATGAGCCAGCGTTACTTTGTTACCCAAACCAAAGACACGACAAGAAAAACTATCAACCAGTACTCCTCATGAGCACAGATGCAAAAATTGTTAACTAATCAAATAAACGAATATATAGAAAGGAGTATACATCATGGGTTTATCCCATGAATGCCAGGTGGACTTAGCATTTAGAAATCCACCTAAACTCTGTTAGCATACTCAAGAATAAAAAAATCCCCTCAGTTGCAGCAACAGCATTTGACAAAATCCTTTGTCCATTTCTAATAAAAACTCTGAGCAAACTAAGAACAGAAGGGTATTCTCCAACCTGAAAAACAGCCCAAGGAACGTCAGACCTAATTGTGAGAAGTGCGTTCACCCTCAGATCAGGAACAAAGCCATGATGTCTCCCCACCACTTCTCTTTGGCAGCGCACTAGATGTTCCAGTCAGGGCAGTAAAGTCTGACAAATAAATAAATAAAAGGAAGGAGGTACTAAAGCAAAGGAAAAAGAGAAACTGTATTCACAGATGACATGGTCATCTACATAGAAAGTCAGATGGAATCTACAAAACAGAACTTAACAAAATAGGGTTCAGTATGAGTACACAAAAACTAATTGTATTTTTATATTCAAACAATGAACAACTTGTTGTTGTTGTTAGGTCGAGTCGGTATCCGACTCATAGTGACCCTCATAGGGTTTTCAATGACTGTTTCGGGATTGCCTTGCCCTTCTCCCATTTTTGCGGTGCTGGGAATTGAACTCGGGACCTCAGAGACTGCAGCGCAGCGCTCTACCAACTGAGCTAAATCCCAGCCCAGCGAACAACTAGAATTTGAAATTTACAAAATAATGTTTAAATAGTGTCAAAATAAGCCAGGAGCCATAGTGCATCCCTGTAATCCCAGCTACTCAGGAGGCTGAGGCAGGAGGATTGCAGGCTTGAGGCTAGAGGTTCCTTGCACAACTTAAGACCCTGTCTCAAAAACAATAAATAAAATAAAGAGGAAGCTGGATGCGGTGGGGCACGCCTGTGATCTCAGGGACTCAAGAGGCCCCTGCAGGAGGATTGCAAGTTCGAGACCAGAGACAATCTGCATAATTTAGTAAGACTCTGTCTCAAAAAGTAAGATGATAGGCTAGGGATACAGCTCAGTGGTATAGCACTTGCAAAGCATGCAAGCGCAAGGCCTGGTTCAACCTAGTACTGCAAAAAAACAAGGAAGAGGGGGAAATGGGTGCAACTCAGTGGCAGAGCACTTGCTTACCATTAATGAGTCCCTGGGTTCAACTTCTAGCGCTGCAAATAAATAGATAGCCTCTAAACATATGAAATATTTAGTGATAACCATGACAGGATGGGCTGGGATTTAGCTCAGTGGGTAGAGAGCTGCGCTGCAGTCTCTGAGGCCCCGAGTTCAATTCCCAGCACCGCAAAAATGGGAGAAGGACCTGGCAATCCACTCCCAAGGAAAGCACTCAGCCATTGAAAACCCTATGAGGGTCGCTATGAGTCGGATACCAACTCGACAGCACCTAACAACAACAATGACAGGATGTACAGAGGATGCATGCTGAAAACTAATAAAACGTTACTGAGACAATCAAAGAAGATCTAAATTAGTAGAGAAATATATTTATCAACTAAAAGACAGTCTCAATATTGTTAGATTCAATACAATCCCAGTCAAAATCCCAGCAGGCTCTTTGTAGAAATTAACAAACTGATTTGAAAATTCATATGGAAAAAGCCCAATGCAGTGCACCCACTTATAATCCTAGTGACTCGGAAGGCTGAGGCAGGAGGATTCCAAGTTCGAAGCTAATGGCAGCCTTTGTAACTTAGCGAGAACCTGACTCAAAATAGAAACCGGGCTACCAACAAAAAAATAAATAAGAAACAAAAAAAAGCTCAAAAGTCTGTGCAAGGGCCTGTGTTCAATCCCCAGAAGGAGAGGGAGAGAGAGAGAGAGAGAGGAGGAGGAGGAGGAGGAGGAGGAGGAGGAGGAAGGGGGAAAATGGGGGAGAAGAAGGAGGAGGAGGAGGGAAAACCAAATACAAAATCCAAATGAAAAAATAGACCAAGCAGGGTGGCACATGCCCGTAATCCCCTCAACTTGGAAAGCAGAGCAGAAGGATCCTAAGTTCAAGGCAAGAGGTACCCTGCATAACTTAGCAAGACCATGTGTCAGGATAAAAAATAAAAAATGGGCTGCAGGTGCAGCCCAGTGGTAGAGCACCTACAAAGTATATGTGGGACCCTGGATTCAATCTCCAGGTGCCACAAAGAAAAAAAAAAAAAAAAAAAGAAAAAAAGAAAAAATAAACAATTTTTGCCTTCCAAAAAAATGTATTAAGGAAACAGTTCTGGCTGTGGTGGTGCATACCTGGAATATCCCATAGTCAGGAGGGTAAAGCAGGAGGATCACAGGTCAGAGGCCCGCCTGGGCTACCTAGCAAGACCCTTTCTCAAAAACAAAAAAGGGGCCAGGTGCAGTGGTGCACACCTGTAATCCTAGTGGCTCAAGAGGCAGGGGCAGGAAAGTCGCAAGTTTGAGACCAGAGGCAGTCTGCATAATTTAGTGAGACCCTGTCTCAAAAAGTAAAACAATGGGCTGAGGGTGTGGCTCAGTGGTCCAGCACTTGCAGAGCATGCAAGTGCACGGTCCTGGGTTCAACCCCCAGTACTGCAGAAAAAACAACAAACAAACGTGTGTATATAGAGAAGGAGGGGAGAGGGTCAGGGGAATAAAGTCAAGCCACAGATTAGGAGAAAATTTTTGCAGACCATACATCTAAAAAAGATTTCATATCCGGAATACATATAGGTGTAAATATATATACATATATATATACACATATATATACATACATATATATACATATATATATGGCAATGTGCCTTGTACAGTAATAATCTTTTTAATTTAAACATTCATATTTTTGTTCACACATCATATGAATTCCATGTATATACATATATGCATATGTATATATGAGATTTTTTAACTCTCAAAATCCTAGCCAGTTAAAAAAAAAAAATAAGCAAAAGATTTGAACAGACAATTCACCAAAGACAATTGTTGGGGGCAAACAGCACAGGAAAAGATGTTTGAATCGTTGGCCATTAGGGAAATGCAGATTACAGCCATGTGGGTTACCACTGCACATTTGTTGTTGGTAGGTGTTGTGGAGTTGGGTCCAACTCATAGCGACCCTGTGTACAACAAGGTGAAATACTCTGGGACACTGTGCCATGCCTGTCACCGTTGACCGTGCTTCTCTGCTATTCTTGGCATTTTTAGTGGCTGATTGTTTTTGGGAGTGGGCTGCCAGGTCCTTCTCCCAGGCCTGCAGCACCTGGTCTTCCCAGGTGGTCTCCCATGCAAATACTAACCAGGCCCAACCCTGCTTTCCTTCTGAGATTTGATGGGGTCGGATGCCAGGATGGCACAGCTGTAGGCACACATTTATTAGAATGGCTAACATTTTAAAAGACTGGCTATACCAAGTATTGGTAAAGATATAGAGGACCTGGAATTTTCATTCATATATAGGAGTTGGCAGCCACTTTGGAAATCACTTTAGTGAGGTTTTTTTTTATTGTTACTGTTAATTAAATACATTCCCCTCATATGTTCAGTTATTCTACTCTTGTTCATTGACCTAAGAGAAATTAGAACATGTCCACACAGAGATTTGCATACAAATATTCTTGGCTTCTTTCTTTAAAATTGGCAAAACTTAGAAGCAAGCCAACCTTCCTTCAAAAGGTAATGGATAAACTGGCGCATTCCTACAATGAAAAAGCCAACAGCAAAGAGGAATTTCAGAGTAGCTATGTTATGCAAGCCTGCAGCCATAGCCCTGCGGCATCCGATCCCGTCAGATCTCAGAAGCTAAGCAGGGTTAAGCCTGGTTAGTACTTGGATGGGAGACCACCTGGGAACACCAGGTGCTGTGGGCTTGGGAGATGGACCTGGCAACCCACTCCCAAAAATCAATCCACCATTGTAAACCCTATGAACAGCAGAGAAGTACTGACAATAGTGTTTTGCCTATTGTATGTAGGGTCGCTATGCGTCGGATACTGACTTGAGGGCACCTAACAACAACAACATGTTATGCTAAAGAAGCCGGCTGTGAGATTCTATTTATATACATTTCTAGCAAGTACAAACCGATGCATAGGAACGAATCCTTGATGACCTTGGGACATGACAGGGAGTACGGGAGAGGCATGGGGAGAGGCTAGAAGGGCTGGTTACAAAAGGGCATGAAGACACCTAGAGAGTGATGACTATGCTCATTATCTTGATTGTGTGGCCCGTTTCGGGTGTGTATACATGCACTAAAACTTAGCAAATTGCTCCCTCTAAATATGTGCACTTTATCACATGTCACTTATACCTTAATAAAGGGACTTTAATATTTAATACAGAGCTTACTGCTGGAATAGTTGGTGGCTTTTCGTGCCATTCAGGTTACCGGTCCAAGCCAGGGGCCAGTGTGAGAGGCTTGCCTTGGGATTCTAACCTGAAAGCAGTTGGTGCTCCTCCCCCAAGTCCATGTCCATTTCCTTATCCCTGAGACTGGACTCACGCTACTCCCCCTCCTCGGCGAGGAGTGTCCTGCAATCCTCTGCCGGGACCCTGTGCTAGCTCTGTGAAGGGCAGCCCAAGTGCACACTTCAGCTCCCACCTTGGTCTCCAGATGGATGGAGCCACCTGGTCTTGCAGCCAGGGCAGAGTAATGCTCATACACTCTCATGGCGGGGGGGTAGAGCAATCTTCCCTGACAGAAGAGGGCTTGGGCCAGGAGTGTGTCTAACTTGATCCCCGGAGAGTTCTGCACAGCAGCTGTCACCAGGGTCCAAGTGGAGATGGTTGAAGACCTGTGCCTGGGAAGAGACTTGGGATGAGGCTCAGGTCCCAAGCCTGGGAGGCTTCTAGACTTGCTGCACCTTTGCTGGTGGGGAAGGGGTTAATGGCACCACTTAGCAAAGGAGAAGAGTCCGTTCAGCTGGATTTTTTTCTGTTTCGCTGGACTCTGCAACAAAACATCAGCCCATAATACTTGCACTGTCCCCAAGACAAAAGGGTGCTGCACTCCTGCTTCCTTCTTTTTT